>JAHUTJ010009902.1:0-17051 GCA_036250325.1 Characodon lateralis
GTTAATGGATGTAGCTCCTTTAGTTGTTTCACCTAGAAAGAAAGAACAGATAAACTCTGAGCCAGTTTTCAAGGTTAGAGTCTGAAAGAGAGCACATAGAGTTAGTCACAGTAGAAGCTCAGTCAATCGCTATGTCTAGGAGAGAGAAAGGATTAAACACTGAAAGACAGGGCTATGTGACCACCATATGTTTTTTTAAAACACAGTTTAAAATTAATGTAGCCTTTATTCTATTTCTGAAAACAGAAAAGGGAGCATGTTTGTTGGTCTTCTGGTGTGGGACCACCTTAGAATTAGACAATATAGGAAACTTCAATATAAGGACATGTCCAGCCTGGACTGAATTATTGCACAGATTGTTTAAAACAGTTTATGATTCGTAAAACCTTTATTAATATGAACAAAAAAAGGTGGAGGGGGGAGTTCTTTGCTTCCCCCAAAGAATATTGCTAACATCTCACCACGACTCATTTGGTGCATCGTCTAATCCAAAATTTCCTCCACAAACGAAAGCATCTCCACCCTTCATTTTTATGAAGGTATCGCTGTTTAAAAACTACAGTTAACAACCTATGAGCAGCATGTCTGCAATGAAGCCCAATTAATTAACCTGCTGAACTCAGTATGAGTTTTTTTTTAATACTATGGTATTTTTTACCTAAAGTGGTTATTCTGCTACATTTTTATACTGATCCATGGCTTTTTCTGACAGTTGTCAAAGTACTGACATCCATGGATAACTCGCTGAACCTAGTGTGCAGCTGTGAATCCTATGTGCCTCTTCTAAACCTATCCTGCAAAGTTATATCCTTGTCATTCTTCATTATTAGATTCAGCTGCTGTTAACCTTTGGGTTCTGTCACTGTAATATTTAGATTCACACATAAACTCGATAATAACACAAATGTTTAGGTTACTTTCGTAACCCCGGTTCTCTGAGTAGCATGAGTGAGTGTCTCACATTGGGAACGCCCTCGGCGTGACCTCATCAGAAGCTTTTATTGCATTACGCCAGCCACGATTGGCTGGAAATAAGACTGTCGGTGTCTGAGAGGGCAGGGTCCCTCCCCCTATTTATAGGGCTGTCGCTGCACTGATAGTTAATTCAAAAACATTCACCTCTTCCTCGCAATGTCAAAGTAAGGAGGGTGACTTGGTGAGACACTCACTCATTCTACTCAGAGAACCGGGGTTACGAAAGTAACCTAAAGTTCTCTTTCATAGCATTCGTTTCGTGTCTCACATTGGGAACGAAAATATACTGACTCCCGTATTGCTCTGCAGATTACACACTGCATGTCAGCAGATTGTAAAACAATCAATCACAGTTCTCTATAGTGCTCGGTGCCACACTGAGTACTGAATGAGCCAGCGATGATGCTGTGACGTCTAGTTTGTAAAACCGAGCAAACGTGTGAGGAGACGCCCAGCTTGCAGCAGCACAAATCTCTTGCAGAGATACTCCTCTGAGCAGGGCCCATGAAGAGCTTAAGCCCCTAGTAGAGTGGGCACGCAGGCCCTCTGGAGGCTGAAGCCCTTTTGAACTGTAGGCCAAGGAGATTACAGCAGTGATCCAATGGGCGAGCCGCTGTTTTGACACCGGTTTCCCATAATGATTCTTAGCCCAGGAGACAAACAGCTGGTCACTTTTCCTGACCTGTTTTGTTCTCCCTAGGTAGATCTGTAAAGCACGTATCGGACAGAGGTTGTGCAGCTTCTCCTGTTCCTGTGAGGAGAAAGGAGGGGGATTAAAAGCCACCAACTCAATTGGAGAGTATGACCCCAACACTTTAGGCTCAAAAGCAGGGTTGGGGAGCAAAACCACCCTAGTTTTGTCCGGAGAAAATTTTGTGCAAGAAGGATGCACTGATAAAGCGTGGATTTCTCCCGCACACTTAGCAGAGACCAGTGCCAACAGGAGTGCTATTTTTAGAGCTACTATCTTTAATTCCACCTGATCCAGTGGCTCAAAGGGTGGGCTAGTGAGAGCATCCAGCACCAGTGGTAGATCCCATGATGGAGCAGTGGGCCTCGAAACGGGGAGCTTCCTGCGAGCCCCTCGTATGAACCGGCCCACTATTGGGTGCTGTCCTGCAGTTTTTCCTTCAAAACCTACATGGCAGGCTGAAATTGCAGATAAGTAAACCTTAATAGTGGAAAAAACTTTTCTCTTTTCAATCAGGTTCTGTAAGAAGGCTAAAATCACCGCCACAGAACACTGAAAGGGGATTTCTTGAATTTCAGAGCACTATTTTTCAAAAACGGACCATTTGCGCTCATACAAAGATCTTGTAGCAGGCGCTCTGGCAATCTGTATTGTTTCAATGACATTCTGAGGGAGACCTACAGATTGCAGATTGAACCACTCACGGGCCAAGCCCACAGAGCCAGATGTTCTGGGTGGGGATGGAATATTTGTCCTCGTGCCTGAGACAGCAGATCCCTGCGTGCAGGAAGAGGCAACGGCTCCTGGCAGAGGAGCTGTGTTATTTCCCCTAGCCAGTGTTTTGCTGGCCAATGGGGTGCAATAAGGATCATTGTCAGGCCTTCTGCTCGTACCCTGGCTAGCATTGGTGCAATGAGAGCTATTGGGGGAAATGCGTAGAGCAGAACACGAGGCCAGGTGTGGGCTAGTGCGTCCACCCCCAGAGGTACGTTCTGATCGTGCAGGGAGAAGAACAGGGGGCACTGATTGTTCTCCTGTGAGGCAAACAGGTCCAGTGATGGCTGACTGAACTTCTGCCAGACCAGCCTGGCCACCTCCGGATGGAGCTTCCACTCTGCATACAGAGGATTCCCCCTGGAGAGAAGGTCTGCTCCACAGTTCAGTACTCCTGGGATGTGAATGGCTCTCAGTGACAGAAAATGTCTGCTGCTCCAAATTATTAGTTTGTGAGTCAGCCTGTGGAGCCTCAGTGACCTCAGACCTCCCTGCCTGTTGATATAAGCCACCACAGTGGTGTTGTCTGTTCTGATCAGCATGGTGTCCCCTCAGGATAGGGAGAAAATGTTTTAACGTTAAGTTACAGCCATCAGCTCCAGGTAATTTATGTGAGCTGACAGCATATTTGGGCCCCAAGACCCATTCACCATTTGTCGTTCGCATATACCTCCCCAGCCCGACAGGGAGGCATCCGTGACCACCTTTCTGTTTTGCACGACTCCCATTGGAACACCCTCGGTCAGCTTATTGGCATCCCGCCAAGGACGTAGTGCTCTTGTGCAGGCTGTGGTGACCCTCACTCTCTGACGGAAGTGTGGGTTCAGCCTCTGATGAGAGGCCACCCATCGTTGCATCCCTCTCGTGTGGAGCCGTCCCAGCGGGACTACTACTAATGCTGAAGCCATCAGCCCCAAAAGCCTTCTGCAGAGTGTGAACGATACCAGATTTCCTCTGTGAAACATGGACAAGCAGTCGAGCATGGTTTTCACTCTGTCCTCTGTTAGTCTCACTCTGGCCTGGACTGAGTTTAGAGAGAGACCTATGAAGGATATGTGTTGAGAAGGAAGCAGGACACTCTTCTCCACATTTATTTGGAAACCCAGATCCATCATGTGCTGTGCTAATACAGCTGTGTGGTCTGCAGCTTCTTGGTGGGAGGACGAGGCGATCAGCCAGTCGTCTATGTACATCACCACGCGGATGCCCCGCCTCCCGAGCGGACCCACAGCAGCCTCCGTGCACTTCACAAACACTCTGGGGCTCAGAGACAGTCCAAAAGGGAGTACGAGGTATTTGTAACAGTTTCCCTGAAATGCAAATCTGAGATATTTTCTGTGTGGTGGGTATATGGGGATGTAGAAAAAAGCATCCCTGAGGTCGATTGAAGTAAACCAATCGCCGGGACGTAGGAAGCGCAGCAGGGAGGTGTGGGTCAGCATCCTGAATTTGTATTTTCTCAGATGCTTGTTCAGCGCCCGGAGGTCTAAAATTGCACGCATCCCCCGCCCGCCTTTCTTCGGAACGAGGAAATAGCGCGAATAAAAACCGACGCCGCAGTGTTCGTGAGGAATCAGTCTTATCGCTCTCTTCTCTAGCAACGAGGAAATTTCCTCCTGTAGGAAAAGAGTGGCTTCTCCTTCTGCTTGTGACTGAGTCACTCCCCTGAAGCATGGAGGGGACACAGCGAACTGCAGCCTGTATGCCCTCCTTATTGTTCTTAAAACCCACTCTGAGTCTGTGCATTTTTCCCAAAGATTGATTTTCACTGTCAGGCGGCTGACAGGCCAGTCTTTGGAAAACGGGCTGAGAGCGCCGCCTTCTGGCGCTAGGTCGCAAAAAGCTCCGTCTTGTAGTGCGCATGTGCGCGGTATTGCCTGCGCAACAGAGCTGCTCACACTCGGGAGAGGTCTCACTCCTTCCGAAAAAGGAGGGACCAAATCCCCAAGAGATAGTGCGTTTATATTTTTCAATGTTTTTAACTGCGCCCTCGGCTCGTGGCCTGGATGCGGCAGTTTGTGAGCATTTATTTTTGTTGAACAGAAAAATGTGCTTGTATGACGTGAACGGGGGTCGCTGTGGAATTCCCCATAATGAACACAGTCTCTCAGTTTCTTTGTGGCGTGCTGAGCAGGCTCGAACGTCCTCTTGATCACGCACTGAACTCGGCTGAACTCCTCGAACGGGCTCGGGAACAGTGCCGTGGAGGGAAGCGATCCCTGCTCGCTCCCTCCGTCCAGGGAGGGGGTCAGGCCAACCGCTTCCTCCTCCTTACCACCTGAGTGGAGGTGGGAGGTGGCTGGTCGGGGCGAGAGCCTTCGGGCTTCCTCTGCCACTGTGCCTTGGAGGCAGAGGGTTTCTGTGATGTCTGAGCAGCTGATTGCGCTTTCGGTTGTCTTGGGATCCTGAAGGTGGGGGGAAAGCGAGCTGCCGCCCGGGTAAAGGTCTGGCGCTGGGGTGGCGGGGCCGTGGTCCCAGTAGCAAATGTACGTCTGGGGAGACACAGCTTCAAGGCTTCATCGTCCCTCTTCTTCTCCTCACACTTTTTTTGCATCGAGGTGACCGCTGCTCCGAACAGCCCCTGAGGTGTGATGGGGGTGTCCAGGAGGTCCTCCTTCTCTTTAGTGGAAAGCATGGTGAGGTTCAGTCACCTGGCTCTCTCCTGCAGAACCATGAGCCCCATGGTTCTGCCCAGAGCCTGGATTGCCACTTTATGGAGGTGAAGGCAGTGATCTGTTATGATGCACACTTCCTCCCATAACGCAGCGTCAGGTGAGGCAGTCATCTTCTCCTCGAGTTCCGCCTGATAAGCCATCAGCAGAGACGAGGCGTTCAGAGCACGGACTGAGAGCGCCGCAGCCCTGTAGGACTTATCCGTCAGGCTGGACTGAAAACGGTCCGCTCTTGAAAAGAGGGCGGGGCCACCCGCTGACATGGAGGTCTTCGGGTGTAGGTGCGCTGCCACCGCCGGCTCGACTGGTGGCATCTGGCGGAGACCGCTCATTTCCATCCCGTCACAATCCAGCACCAAACTGCCAGCCACCGGGTGCTTCTCCTTAAAGGGCTTGTTGCGCCAGGAAATGGCCAGTTCTTCCAGTAGCTCCGGAAAAAACAGCAAGAGTTGTCTGCCCGTTTTCCGTGCTTTTGGTAGCTTCTTTCTGTCAAAACGGGAGCGGACTACCTCCGCCTGAATCTCGGGCCACTGGATGTTTAACTTGGCAGCAGCGCGTTTGCACACGTCGTGCAGGTCAAAATCCAGTTCATGCATATCATGACTGGGTTGGCCCGCGCCTGAGGAAATGGGTTTTGCAACCCGTCCTGAGGGAGGCGGAGATGGGTCATAATCCTCATCGTTATCCGAGAAGGGCATTTCCGAATCAAGGTCACAGAGTTCATCATCTCCCGCCATCAGGAGATCCAGCATTTCAGGCGGCACAGGGTCCTCGGCATCGAGGATTTCTCCCCAACTTGGTCCGGCTACTGCATTGGAGGTCAGAGAAACCGCTTGATCGGCTGGTTCCTGTACGGATGCTGTCGGAGCCAACACTGGGTTGTAGCTGGACAATGTCGACTGACGGGCCAGACGGCGACGGAGCACCTTGAGGGAGAACCGGCTACAGTGAGAGCACTCTTCCCCAGGCTCAAAGGCTGCTTGAGCGTGTTTCAGACCGAGACACACCACACAAGCCAGGTGGGTATCCCAGCTTGAAATTTTATTGCCACACGGGCAGGTTCGTGCCTGTATGCTCTCCTCAGTTTTTGTGGAAGACTTGGCAATCTCCAAGTTTGAAGGAGATTTGCCAGTGAGGCTACGAAAAGGAAAAGAAGAAAACTAGCTGGTGACAGCTAAGCTAACCAGGTGTGGCTAGGTTGTGGGGAGCGTTGCTGCTTCCCTATGGGTAGCTTACAGAGGGAGTATTGCTACTCCGTAACGGACAACCGTAGCAAGTAAGTTGACCCACTTTTCTTTTTTTTTTGTGAGTATTTCTACTCTTCCCGCGGTATTACTACCAAGGGAATAGCTACTCTCCGTGATACTGGACAAACCCAGGGCAAAGCGCCCGGTGACCGAGCTTGCGCACATGTCTGTGGACAGTTTAGCTAGGCTCCGAAGAGAGGCCGTATCTAACGGAGAGCTAGTTGAAACTTCTGCTCGTTGCGAGAAGAGGTTTTTGAATAAACTATCAGTGCAGCGACAGCCCTATAAATAGGGGGAGGGACCCTGCCCTCTCTGACACTGACAGGCTTATTTCCAGCCAATCGTGGCTGGCGTAATGCAATAGGAGCTTCTGATGAGGTCACGCCGAGGGCGTTCCCAATGTGAGACATGAAACGAATGCTATGAAAGAGAACTAGCTTTGCCTTAATAGTGTCCTCTTCGTTTACCCTCTTCATGTTTTTCTCCACACTGTGACCAAGAGAATATTTCATTCAGGGATTTAAAGCTCAACCAGCATATGGCCATCTGGAACACACGACCAGATATTTGAGGTCTAAAAGAGCTTTTGATGGAAACCCAAGTACAGCCTTAGCTCTTATGGCACACCCTACTGTGTAAATCTCTTAAAACTGTTTCAGGTATCCCTGGTTTGGTCTGCTTTTATTGGCCTAAAAATTACTTTATGCTTCCTCCAAATTACTAACCATTAGTCTTCTTGGCTAATGCTTCCGAGTTGATGTTGCATTTCAGCTTGGTTAACAAGAAAAGAAATGTAAAAGACATTTAATTTATGACTGTGTAAACGAGTTATGGAAATTAGAACATATAGCTTCAATGTCTGGTTTTGGGCTTTGTAGATTGATGGATAAATCTAAATATTTAATACAAAAGGGAGTAAGGAGGAGAGTTTTGCAGCCTTGGGAGATGTTGGCTCTTCTATTTGCAAGCCCCCATTTGGGATGGAGTTGTACTTGTGCTCGCTGCAAGTAAATAAAATATTCAAAAGAACTTGCTTTTAGAACAGCGTTCCCTTTATTTGGGCAGAATTTTACGTTGAAACATAAACAAACCGCTGCATTATTATATAACAAAGTGGCTTTTCTGTAGAAGGTGTCTTTTCTTCAGGAGTTTTTTTTCTGTCCCTTCTATATAAGCCAGTGCCACTCAGCTTGCTCAAGATTTTAATGCAGAGCATTATGTCACAGTATACCTTATTGATTGAATCTGACTGTATTCACATTACAGAGAATTCAAGAAATGGTATGTTAAAAGTAGTAAAAGCATCACTGGAAGATTTTTCTTTTAACCCTGAAACCCCCACGAGCACATATCAGAACAAAAAGGGTCTCTTTTCATCCAGCCCTCTGTTACATCACTCATCCTTCATTCACAACTTCCCCCTGCTTTGTGCCCCTGACCAATGCTGTGCAGTGATGCGAAGGCATGGACCTGGCAAAACATCAACTAGATGCTGACCAGGAGAAAGGATAGCGAAAGAACCCCATCTGTTTTGCCAGTGTATTGTTATAAGTCGGAGGGTTCTTGTGCAGTGTTTTTGAGTCAGACTGCAAAGCAGCTGATAGATAACTGCTGCTGATTTTATAAAAAATGCTGCATAGTCCCTTTTTTAACCATCATATCTCATGGTATTTGTTTACTTTTTAAGAAACAGACAATTTCTCCAGTTGTCTGCAGGTCAAATACAGAAAAATTCTTTTTTTTTCCTATTAATTAAATACATCATAACTAAGAACTCCTAACATTGTTGGTCCATAAATCTACAACAGGTACTTTTTTAATTTTAATAAAACCAGATAAAGGTTCTGGACATATCATGTGTGCATTCTTAAAGTCTGGAATTCAAGTATTTTTCAGGCAGGGATTAATATGGAAAGATATTTGTATTTCCAGAGTTAATTCTCTAAAGCTGTATCCATACATCCATGCTTCCATCCATCCATCATCAATTTGTCCATCCACCCCTTCTACCACTGGCCAAAAAACAGCTGCCTTTTTTCCTCTCATTTATGTGTCCTTAGAAAAAAATGCGAATGATCCAAAATTGAAACTGATGGGTCAAAGGTCAAAGATAACTGGAAATCAGTATTGGTCAGAAAAAAGCCTGATCAGTGCATCTCTAATTAAAAGTTTTCTCATGGTTTCTTTAGCTGCTATTTTTGGTAAGGCCATAAAACATAGTGTTTTTGTTAGAAATGTCCAGAAATAGCACAGTGATTGGAACCACATGTACTCTGAAAGGGGAAGCACTTCTTTGGCTGTTGGCTTTGAAAGATCATGATCAGTTCCTGCCAGAGACGCATTTACTGGAGTTGTTATAGCTTTGTATTGGGTTTCAAACATAAAATCACAACTTTTTGTTAAATAAAAAGAACGCATACAGTGTTATATGATGATGTAGCTAATGCCATGAAGATCTAAAGATGCCCCCTCTGTGGAGGTGTGTTGCATAACACTTTATTTTTGAAATCAGACAAAGTTTTAAGCTCTGCGTTTGCCTTTCTTTTAAATTATGATTTCCCCCAGAAGCCTCCAGTCACATAATCTGTTATTATCCCATTTCCAAAGGTTGAAGGCGCAAGGATTTCAAAGTTAGTTTATAACTTTGCAGTGTCAGTGTAATATAAACTGCGTGCTATCACATGAGTTGTCTGTAGACAGACTCATCATTTCACAAGCTGCAGACGAAAGGCTTAGTACTGTTCCAAGTTTTGTCGTCAGCAGAACCTAACGGAGCAAAACCAGGCCTGTGAGAGAGGGTTGTAGTCATCCTGCATTTTTGACTTGCATCTATCTGTCCATCTTTAGCTCATCTCAGGCAATTTGTTTTGGGTCATTCAATGTACTGGCATTGTCTTGACATAGAACATAATTGCAAAAGTCTCTTGGGAAGCGGCAACGCTGTGCAGAACACAAATTAAAGCAGAATAGAATTTGCAAATCCAGTTCAACCTATATGAAATTGAATATACTACAAAAACACAATATTTAATGTTGAAACTGATAAATGCTATTGTTTTTTGCAAATCTTCACTCATTTTGAATTTGATGCTTACAACACGTTCCAAAAAAAGCTGGGACAGGAGCATGTTTACCACTGTGTTACATTTCCTTTTAACAACATTCAATAAGCCTTTGGGAACTGAGGACACTAACTTTTGAAGGTTTGTTAGTGAAATTCTTTCCCTTTCTTGCTCGATATACAACTTCAGTTGCTCAAATGTTCAAGGGTCTCCTTTGTCATATCTTGTGCTTTGAGGTCAAATATTTAATTATTGGAGCAATTGCATCCTCTATGGTATGGAAAAGGATCAGAGAAGATTATTTAGTTATCGGCAGCCATAACTCAGCCAAAGGCCCCCAGGGAAGCAACACGGATACATACAGCCTGGCTTCATAGTAAAAGACTGCCTGCCTGCAGTCCAGTATTTCTCACTCTGAAGGTTTGAATTCTGTCATGTTCAGTTTAATACCAATACTGCACAGTCATATTGATTCAATGGCAAACAATCCAGCCTGATCCAAAATGAATTACAAGGTATGTCACATTATCATGTCAGAAGGTCAAAACTCATCGATGTAAAGAACCCCAGCCAGGTGCTGCCAAGTGACTGACTTTACAGCAAACCCTCATATTGAGCAAGCATATGGCAAAAGTGGAACGAGACAAGTCTTTCAACAGGAAGAAACCTTTAGAAAAATCATCTGTCATAAGCAACTAGAGGGTTTGAGAAGACAGAAATCAATCAGAAACAACATAAACACTGGTCCATGAACACAAAAAAGTGAGTTCATATTGATGGCATTAGCTCTGCTAGCAGTCATGTCTAGGAAATATAAATAGCTGATCAGAGAATTGCTAGGTCAGTAGATCTGTATGATAAAACATGGAGAGAGCACATAGATAGTCACGGCAATAGCTCCTTTAATATCTCCATAACTGTCCAGGAAAGAGATGAGGTCAAAGATATAATTATTGGAGCAATTGCCTCCTCCACGGAAAAGGATCACAGAAGATCATTCAGTTATTGGCAGCCATAACTCAGCCGATGGCACCAGGAAAGCAACACAGCCAAACCAGCCATTATTGAGGGCTATTACCCATTCATGGTCATAGCCTATATACTGTATAGTTATTGGACAGCTATATATGCGGAGTAGTTACTGTCCAACATATTTATAGTCATAGGAAGTACGTACCTGTAGCTACACATATTTAAATACAATTCATATCACGTTTATTATATTACTGTATCATATGTTATTTAATTACTGCTTAATGGCTTTTGGTCAGATGCAATCTGCATTTCATTGCCTTGTACTTGTGAGGTCAATAAAATTGATTCAGCCACAGAAGCTAGAAGTGTTTATAATGAGTCATTATGTAGCTATTGTAATATTTTATTATAAACCTGAGCTGCTGCTTATGCAGATGCACCTTGCATTTAAACTACCGCCTGAAGAATTCAAACTTCCTTTAGTCAGCCAGCCTATGTGCAGTTTGGAGGTGCCTCTTCACACACGTCATAGATAAGGACCACCAGGACTCTTCTTGCAACACCCAGCACCCTGATGTGCATCCAAAACACTATTGACTTGGCAGTGACCATACATGTTCTGGATTGTTCTTTATGTTGTTATGCGCTCCTAGTTTGGGATAAAGAGGGCCCTAGAAGGCAGATGCAAGTAGAGGCGCTGTTTAATAACTGTTTTGTGTGGCATTTATATTGGGTTGTTGTTTGTATAATCCAAATACTTTTTACTTTGTGGTGTACCCTGCTGTTAATCTACCTCTACTTCTAAAAAAGTCATGTCTACAGCATTTATAATGAGATACTACAATCATGGTTTTACCCACAATTACTGGAGTCTTATCTAAAGTCAAATATTTAACCGCAGCAGAGTGAGTGTCCTGCCTGATAAGTAGTTTTGTTTGTTCAGCCCAGATTATTGTGAGATGGTTGTAGCCACAGATAAGCTATCTCACATTACACATTAGGTTCAACAGAAGCTGTCTGCGTCGCTTTGAGGAGTAATAAATAATGATGATTGTTTTTTGATTCAACCAAGAGCACAGCATGAAATAAGTGATTTGCTTCTTTAATGTATAGCATACTGTTGTATCTCTTTTTTTAATGGACTCTGGTGTCTAATCATCAGTGGCTAGGGTCCACTGGAAACTGTACATTTCCTATCGCTGTTCCTGTCTTCTTCGGCATGTTGTAGTTCATTACTACTTTAGTTCGAACATTTTCATACTTTTGACTCCTTTTATTATCTGTATGTTAATGAAGGCAGTCTGTTTGATCTGAAAAATAGGCTTGGTTTTGGAATTTAATGGCCTTTACTTTAAGGGCTAAAGAAGGTCAGCATTTAACGAGAGACATCGAGAGAATAATGGGCTTAGATAGAGGAGGGCTGCTCTGTTGCTGTTAGTGATGGCCTATAGACTGTACCTTTCTAGCTGTGTAGTGCTCAGACTCTGACATTACAGTTGAGCCAGTCACAAGAAATGTCTGTTAGTCATAGAAGATTATGTTTGCAGTGTACATTACTTTCACGGAGACGTGATTGGAATTAAAGTTGTCTTACCATCTTCACCTTGTGCAATTTGAGTTCACTAGTAATGCTTTCTTTTCATCATTGACTGGTAGAAGTGATATGAGTGAGTTTTAGAATGTTTTAACTCTAGAGGTATATAGTCAGTTTAAAACGAACCCTGGTTTGTTTCTCCCCTTGGTGCGGTTCCTTCGTGTAGGTGTGAACCCAGCGATCACACTAGGGTACAGACCAAAACACCTGTACCTCGATTCGAACAGCTACCAGGTGTATGCCGCGAGCTTGATACCAACGCATTCCCATAGCCAGCTATGCATCGCGTTGTGGTTTGCTGTAAAATAAACAAAGGCTTCTCCCACTTCTCCATAAATTATAAAGCCCTATGCAACTTTTAAGACATCTTCTCATAATGATTCCATATATGCTGCTCAGATCATTTTTCCTGAAAGAGTACCAGATATGCACTAAAATGATTAAATTGTGTTTTCTACTAGTTTAGAACACAGCAGTTTTCTTTGTGTAGGAAAAAAAGGAACCAGAAAAGGAAAATGGAAAATTTGTCTCCCAGATTTAATTCACTTGTTACACTGTCTAAATTTTCAATCTATCCATCCATCCATACATCCATCCCTGCCTCCCTTTGGAATTCTGGAATATGAGCCTCGAAAGGTGATGCGTTTTAACAATGAAACACATGTAGGTAATCATGTTTACTCTCTAGAAAGTTTTCCTTCCACACTGCAGACATTCGGCTGTCAGTTGTGTTTTACTCTCCACGGGTTGGACTAGACTGTGATCTGATTTAATGATGGACATGTAACCACATTTCCTAGATATAACAATACGCTGGATTTCTATCAATGATCAGCCGATCAGAAAGGCTTACCAGGAAAAACAAAAAGGTGCCGAAGGTATTACCCTTAAAGGGGCTTATCAGCTGGGACACAGACAGACCATGTGTCACTTATCTTGACATTGCACTGCATGTCTATAGATATCTTGAACTTGAGCTGACTGGGTAGATGCTACCCACCCAGCTAGCCTTCTCTCTTGATTGATGAGAGTTGTTTTTGTACAGACCCAAGTTGTGACTGGTATATTTTCTGCTATGTAGAGGTAGGAAAACCAGTTTATGAACCACCACTCTTATATTCTTTTTACATCGCTACTAGCAATCTTTTCCCTAACACTGTGCATTTCTGCCACTACTTTAACAGAATATTTGTTGTTTTTTAATAACACCTGGTCTGTCTGAAAGTACTGTTAGGGTGTCAAAGCAAACTGGCACAGAATATGAGCAAAGGGCCATCCGGGCACTGGGCCAGAACAGATGGCAATGAGTTTCATTTACAACAAAACACGGTGGCAGACAGGAGTGGAGATAATGGTTCTTTCTAGTAATAAAGGGATTCTTGTCACCTGATCTGACCCCTCCATCAGCAGCAGACGTTTTTTTAATTACATGTGAATTTGGGCTCTCAGAGACATTCTGAAAACTCAGTGATGAGATGGAAATGCTAAAATATCAGCTCTTCTTTCCTAAATCCTGCCAAAGAGAGCCATGGCTCACCTGACTTATTAATTATTTGAATATTCAAGCCTCAAGTATATGTGTAGTGCACTGTTGTTGTAGTAGTGTTAAAATATTTGTCATCCCTGTCACATCTGTCTTGTCTTTCTATAGCATATGACAATATGTGTATTTAGGTAAATATTCCAGCATCGTCTTTCTACGCATCTAATACTGTAGCATATATAATGAGATATCCAGCTAAACCAGACTCTAACAGAAACCCTAATTGATAATGAGTTTTATTTTTAGAGCAGTATTTGTCTTTTTGGGGCTATGATTGAGTGCACTGACATGTTTATAGACTGATCAGTTTATTAAATACTTTTTATTGCCACTTTCATTGTTATCACAATGAATACCGTTAAATATCATGATAAAAATCCATATCCCCCATCCCGTTGCACTCATAGACTCTCACTAGACCATCGGACTTTCTGCCCAAGATGGTCATTGGGATCATTAAGTATAACTGAGGAAAAAAACTTGATGTGATGCCATGCTGAAAAGTAACTTACTGTGTAAAGGGGTGTAAAGCTGGAGATTACTGTACATTTTACAATATTTGTCCAAGTATGCATGCAATATATGTAACGATCTTCATGAATGAAAGCATACTTACTAGTAGTGGCAGGACTTGATGGTTTGCAATATCAGCTTTATTTATTTACATTAGGGCCCAAGTGAAAAGTGTTTTAGATGCACCAGTATAAACGCCAAAGTGAGAAACAATGTGACACCAGCTTTAGAAATCAATTTATGTTTTAATCAAAAAGTTTTATTTTTTACTCAAACCTGTTACAGTGCTGTACTGGTACAAGTGCCTGCTTGGCACCAGTTCTTTGTGTTTCCACCATCGCAATCTCTAGCACTGATAAACCTATGGCTGCACCGATGTGAAGTAATGGACTGATTAATATTAAGATATCCAGTCTTAATATTGTTTTTATGGCCAGTAACTGATATTATATACATTTTCTCTACCCTTTTAACACCATGAAAAAGACAAAAACACTGCTGACATTACTTCTTTGCTTTAATGAAACCCCCCACAATTCTGCTCTGCATCACTATCGGCGTCGCTGTCACATGCCCAAAAAATACCACATGGCAAACCACCATGCCTCTAAAAACACATACAAAATTTCAGCGTTCTTGTTACCAATCGTGTCAGAGATCTGCTGATTGAGTAGCGCTCACTGTCACCACTTTTTGTTTGGAGCAGCTTTTAGAAATAAAGTTGGTGATTTTCCTACCTTTAGTCTCTATTGCTTTTGAAGAAATTTAAGTTATCTTACATTATCTTAATGTGTTTTCGCAAACTAACGATATAACATGTTAAATGCTACTTTCCATCTCATTTTCAAACAGAATTTTGCTCTTCAGCATCCAGCAACAGTGCTTCTGACTTTTTCTAAATGCTTGTCTTGTTCGTTGTTTCCCACAGGCTGTGCAGCCTCACATTGAAGAAGCTGGTTGTCCTCAAAGAACTGGATAAAGAGCTGAACTCGCTTTCTATAGCCGTCAAAATTCAGGTTGGTAACGTAACCTCCTCTGTGTGATGAGAAAAGGTTCAGTTTCAAGACCCTTGAAAGTGGTGTACCGTATCTCAGTCTGAACCTGGTGCTTCACAGTGTGTCTGTTTCCTGCTGTATGTTGTTGGCCTCGCTGATGATGAGACATTCACCTAATCCCGCTGCTTGATAAAACCCTCCTTAGCTGTGCTGAAAGCCCCAGTGCCTTACATCCACTCAGGTGGCAGGCAGGCTTACCACTCTAAGCAGGAGCATTAGCACCTTTAAGACGGATTGTGCATCTTGCATTGATTGCTTGTGCATACAGGTGTTGTTCTGTCTCAATGTTTGCAACATTGATCTTTAAAACTTTATATGATTTTGACAATGAAATATGACTCCATCTGTGCAACAGTAATTGCACATAAAATAAACCACAATGAATCCCGCTTTTAATTTTAAGGTTACTCTTTGCACACTGGCAGTATTTTTATTTAACACAATGGTTTGGCGGGGAGGGGGTGAAATTCTATGTAATATATTATGAAAAATTAATGTGATCTCAAGCTTACAGATTCAGCATGGAATTCTGTTTGGAGACATAAAAAGTGGTATAATACTTAAGATGGATCGCTCCTGACTGACAGAAGCCGGATGTCAACTGTGCAGCATGCCAGACTGTCGGGAAGACACTGACAAACACAGAAACAAGCCTAGCAGTTTATATGGCACTGTTTATTTAATGTTTTTCAATGTTCCAATGTTCCATCCATTTATAAAGGCATCCCTTCATGTGTACACCCCTTAATACGTCTATCTGTTAATGTATGCATCCATACATCCACCCACATATGCATCAATCCCTGCTTGGATTGATTCATCCATTCATACATGCATTTCTGCATCTAGTCATAGATACATCCCTACATGCATTCAAGCATTCATTTAAAATAACTTATTTTGTCTCCAAACACACTTCATGACCTTAGATGACGGATTAAGTTTATATCTTAGCCTAGCATTCTGACCACATTTATAACATCGTTTTAAAAACTATGAATGCTGAAACCTGCTGCCTGTTCATCTTCTTCTTGACTTAATGGTAGGTAAAGTTTTCTTGTGACACAAATTCACTACGACCCAGAATAGAGTAACACTGCATCAGATAATATGCCAGACTAATCTGTAGCTGCATAGTGTTGGACCGATTCCTTTAGGCAATAGTCTGGCTTTAGAACTTGAAACAACACAGGCAGCAGTGAGCATAGATGCAGTTAAAGATACAGTCAGTTTTTCAGCTGTCTGTCATTCTGAACTAATGAGCATGAAAGGTGAGGAGGAACAGGTGGGAGCCAACAGGTTTTTTCTGTGTCCTATAAATCGGACCAAGTAATCTGCATCCATGTTTTTATTTTCTTTTTCTTTTATACAGTTGTGTGACAACCTGTTTGCCCCTTACCGATTTCTTCGGTTTCTGTTTTTTTTTTTGCACATAAATGTTTTAGATAATGAAATTAATTTCCATGTGGTATTTGGACCTGTGATATATGACAGTGATGCATTGCAGCATTGCAGGGGGTTTAATTAAAGCAGAGAAGCATCCTCGATGTACAAAGCTAGTGCAGTGTGCATCTGTGCAGTGGAATCACAGCAAAAGGTGATTTAAAAATGTATTGACAGAGTGGGGCACCGAATACAAATGCACGGCTCACATTTCAGAGTTTGTTTAAAAAAGTGAGTTCCCATCTCCAGTGCCGCCAAAGGGATGCCTAGTATGAGATATTGCTGCAAAGTTACCGAAACAATGCAGTCGACTTTGATTTCGTAATTACACGCCACTTTGTGTTGGTCTATCCCATAAAAAAGTTACAGGGGTTGGACAATGAAACGCCTGGTTTTAGACCACAATAATTTATTAGTATGGTGTAGGGCCTCCTTTTGCGGCCAATACAGCGTCAATTCGTCTTGGGAATGACATATACAAGTCCTGCACAGTGGTCAGAGGGATTT
>JAHUTJ010009903.1:0-17047 GCA_036250325.1 Characodon lateralis
TGGGATGTGGTGGAACGGGAGATTCGCATCATGGATGTGCAGCTGACAAATCTGCAGCATCTGTGTGATGCTATCATGTCAATATGGACCAAACTCTCTGAGGAATGTTTCCAGTGCCTTGTTGAATCTATGCCACGAAGTATTAAGGCACTTCTGAAGGCAAAAGGGGGTCCAACCCGGTACTAGCAAGGTGTACCTAATAAAGTGGCCAGTGAGTGTACGTATATATAAATATTTTTTCTTTGTCTATTTTATTCACTGTAAAGTTTATATATTTATATTGAATGTCTGTAAGTTGTGAGCATGTGAAACCAAAGTCAAATTCCTTGTTTGTGCACACAGGGTTGGCAATAAAGCTGATTCTGATTAAAGATGCCTAAAAAGGCTGCACAAGTTTAACTTTAATGGGAGATGTGCAAGAATGAAGCCTTGAAAAACATGAAGATCAAACTAAAAAGACCAGTCCAAAATTGAATTATTTGGACACCAGAGAAGAGCACATTTGGCATAAACCAAATACAGCATTCCAAGAAAATAACCTCATACTAACTGTGAAACATGGAGATGAAAGTTTGATGTTTAGGACATGATTTGTTGCCGCAAGACCTGGCCATTTCTACTTAAATATTTCTACACTCCCCCTGCAGGTCTTAACGCTCAAATCCGTTTTTTTCAGGAATCTGATTTGTTTATGTGGTTACTTTGAAAATGTTGCAGCTCCAAACTGCCCTGCATGCGTATAAGAACAATACGAGCATCATCAAGCGTAGCACATCCATAAACACAGAAAAAATAGGTGTAATGGTTTAAGTGCAAAACAGAAGGCATTTATTGTCAGTGGATGCTGTGTGGGAAACACGTGAATAAAAGAAGAGCAAAACTCTTTATTGTTCCGTTTTAGGGAGATCTGACTGCCAATTCAGCACAACAAACTGTTTGGATGTGGAGACACAGCCAGCAATGGTGGGGCAGGGATGTTAACAACTTTACAGAGACCACGTTTATTCAGAACTTTATCATGTCGAGGGCAAGTTTTAATCATATATTTAAGCACCTCTCCTCTCAACTCCACAGGCAGACGACTTGATGCAATCTAATGTATCGGACTGCAGCAGGGGCAGATCATCACATGCTCGGTATCCTCGATAGCATTTTAAAGTCATCTGTTTGAATGGTTGTATACGAATTTTACAATACAAACTATGTCCCACATCCAGACGGTCTCCATGAGCCTTTCAATTAGGCTTGAATAAAGTTGTATCTGTTTATTAACGAGCTCTGATGTCTCGCTGTCTCTCCACTGTGCAGTTCTATTCTAGCCCCCCATCTGTTTTGCTAACTACTACCGTTTCCTGCTGGGCGGCGCAAAAACGAATGCGACGGAAAGTGGCGTCAAAGGCTACGTTCACACTGCAGCTTGAAGTGACCCAAATCCAATTTTTTTGCCTGTATGCGACCTGTATACAAACTTTTCATGACAGTCTAAACGACACATATTCTATTTTTTCAAATTTGACCCAGGCCACTTGGATATGTGGTCCTAAATCTGATTCGTATCTGATCTTTTCAAATGCGACCTGTGTCTGTACGGCCAGGTTGCATTCATCCGAGCTGTACGTCATTGATACTGGACAAACGTCACTATTCTGGGTCCTCCTACACGGAAGCGGGAAGAAAAACAACAACCATGGCGGACATGGTTGTTAATGTGCTGGCTCCGGTTGGAAAACAACTTAAAACTCGCACGATACAGTCCAACATTTATTTACTTCCGCAAACACTAAGCACGCTCGCTACATGTGAAGTCATTGCGTCGTCTACTGCGCTTGCAGGACACTTGAGTTGTATGAATGCGTTCACACATGAGATCACTAGAAGTCATTTGGAAATGTGAACGACCACGCAAAAAAAATCGGATTTCACCAAAAAATTGGAATTGAGCATTAAGACCTGCAGTGTGAATGTAGCCAAAGTTACATAATGCGCCTTGGTTGTTCCCACTGGAGTCACATTCCAAAAGATCTGATACGAGTCGGATTCAGGACCATATATGAATGTGGCTCAAATGTGACTTGAAAAAGTCAAATACGAGCCAGATTTGAGCATTTACACTTGTTTTAAAAAGTCTGACCTGGTCACTTGACCCCAAAAAAATCTGATTTGGGCCACATTTGCCTGCAGTGTGAATGGGGTCTAATTATAAACACTAACTTTTTTTCTCTGCTTACAAAACACAAATATGTTTGCATCTATTGTAAAACAAACATGTTTTCTTTTTCAAAGTTAAATAAAAAAATAATATTTTTCATTAATATTTTACAAGTTCTGAATATAGAACTAGATATTTGTAATAAACTATGATGTGATTTCGATAGATATATTCCCTTGGTTGGTTGGCCACTACATTATCCCGCTTGTACTTGTGGTGCAGACAACAAAGTGATCTAAGCGACAACCAGATAAACAGTTGAAAAAAGTTCTTAGCTGTAGCATTACAGAACCAACACAATACTTCTAAAGATGTTTTCCCAACTCTGATGCAATGACCTGTTTGTAGCACTGTGGTATATTGTGGCCAAAGTGGCTGAAGAAGGGCAGCAGACTGATGTTCTCCAGTGTAGCAGGTGGTTTATTTACAAAAAGAACAACCACAAATATGTACAAAAATGACTTAAACTTGAAAGTGACAAAATAAACATAACTATACTCAAACCAACCAAAATTAACATCACGTGCACTCAGCTACACTGACCTGGTCCTCTCTCCTTAACTTCTTTCCTGATCTGCTTCAATACTCTCATGCCTTTCAAACACAATTAACTGAAATGGAATCTTCCATCTTACAGGTATATTCCAACATGAGAAATAATCTCAAATCACTGAAGCTACTTCTAGCTAGCAACAACCCTGTGTTTACAGTTTAACAATTATATCCTAACTCTAACACATCAAAACTAACAAACAAAGCCCTAAAGTTAACTTAATACTTTAACAGTTTCTTCTCCCCTCTTCACCTGGTACCTCCTATGACATCACTTCCCTGAAACCTCCAAATACAGGAAGTTAGGCCGCACCTCCTCCTTTAGTTCCTTGAACACAGGTAAGTGGTAAAATCACTAGCTGGAACTAGGCAAATGGTGTTCATCCATTTTACCACAAGCACAGAAAAGCAGTTGCTCATTTCATATATCTGTGATCTCTATGAATCAGGTTCCCCATGACATCTGATTGGGTCTTCTTTTTCCTCCATTGTGTAATACTCCACCAGTATCATAGATATTTTATTCACCTACAATTATTTCCTGTCAGGCTTATCTCCCATAGCGTCCCTGTCCTCCTAACCAGTTTGCAAATAATCCAAGCGAACACCCGCTCTGAGATGTGGAGCCACACAGAAGGAAACCGTTTCATCGGCATGGATCCCAGGCTCTCCCCATTCTCAAACTAGTATTGCTTTAGTTTCTTCTTCATGTTGTTTAGCTTCCTGCCTCTGCAGTATGAACATTAACTGTTCGAAGGCCTAGCTTTGATTAATTTTTACAGTTTAGCTTGCATTGGTTTTCTCTTTTCTTGAGTCTCCAACAGCCATAGCGCTTTTTGCAAGTTTTGAAGGCAGCGACATATTCTTGTTCAGACAGATTTAGGTTTCGTAAATAATAGCAGATTTTTTCAAAAGATATTTATTCAACCT
Organism: Characodon lateralis; assembly: GCA_036250325.1. Taxonomy (NCBI): domain Eukaryota; kingdom Metazoa; phylum Chordata; class Actinopteri; order Cyprinodontiformes; family Goodeidae; genus Characodon; species Characodon lateralis. The sequence continues at coordinate 3,692 of JAHUTJ010009903.1, forward strand.
TGAAATAAACGTCTTAATGATGAATGTAATCAGGCAGTGGCAAGACGTTTAAGCATCATCACAGAGGAGTGACTGATTGTCAAATTCTCAGTAAGGAAAGTAGCTTCCAAGTCAATAAAAGCTGCTAAATGAGATCATCACCTAACAGGCACTTATTATTGATGGCATTCCAAGCATTACCATTAGTATTTTTTGATACCTCAGTATAGCCTAATATTTTATTACCATCCAAGCCAAGGCCCTACACCAAATTTGAATTTGGACCCACCAGCCTCCAAAGTACCATTCATATTGTTTTGTTGGACATTTAACACCACTAGTTTTGTGGTTTACAAGTAAGCCAAAAATTAAAGTATTCAAGTTACAGAATATGTTTTAAGTGGCCCTTGCATTAGTCACTTTTAATATGTTTTTGAAAACATCAGTAAATGAACTGTTAAGACAATTCTGAAACTGTGTAATGCATTGTAATGTATGAAGCACAAGTAGCAGAAATTGTTAAACTAGTGGTATTAAATTATTTTGATCATATCTATCAAACCATTAAGATTGTCCTCTGCATGATTACAACAAGTACATATGTCAGTACTTTTAAATGCTGAATAAATGTATTTATTACATTTGAAAGGATTCCCACTGTCTCCGTGGAGGCTGCAAAGCAGCACCTTAGACTATGTTCAAACTGCATGCAACGGTGGCCCAAATCAAACTTTTTCTCCCATTGGTGTCCAAAATTGGATTTTTTTATGGCAATCTGGACAGCATGGGTGACATTTCTTCAAATCAGGCCTAAATTAAATGTATATCCGATGTTTTACAAAACTACCTCAGTCTGAATGGTCAAGGCGAATTTAATCTGACTTTAATGCTATGTAATGTATTCTGCACCTGTAGCTCACTTCAGGGCAATAGACAGTTCACACTGTAGCGTGATGGTAGTTGCATTTAAACTACAACATGAACAACTAAGCAAAAAATTCTGAACTCAGCAAAAACATTTAAAAGGATCATGAAGACCTGCAGTTTGAACCTAGCGTCTGTTTCCATATAGCTTGGGAGAACTCTGACCATGTGCTTCTGTAGTAAGGTGTAGTTTGTGTCTATGCAACAATCTCAAAATACACATGCTTCACCGCAGATAGTTCAGAAGTCTAGCGTCGCACTTATGATCAGCTATAAAGTAAAGAGCTCTAATGACAAGACAGATGAGAGTGATGGGGTATTGGAATCCTTGAACAATCTTTTTTTTGTCTTTCTCTTGAGTTCTGAAAAAAAAAAAGTAATTGAATTATTGTAAAATAGACAGCTGTTCTAGATGACGTGGCACTAAAAACACAGAATTTGTGTTATTATTTTATATTTTGCCTTGAGAATAGGTTGAGACAGACAAAAGCGCTTCAGCAGCTGAAGAGTACCCAGTCTGAGAAGTTCATAGAAATAACACTTAGGATTATCCAGGATACTAACGCACCTAAACCCTTTGTCCCCCAGAGTAAACATTTTAACAGTGCAGAGTGCCCATGTGCAGCCAGAATCAGCTCTACAAATCAGAATTGCTCCATCTCATTAATAGTTGATGCCCTCCATCCAGGATTGGAGATGCCTGAATTACCCTCTCCTGGGTTTTTTGTAATTCAAATGTATTCCTCCCAAATATACACCTGTTCAGCCTCCTGGATCACTTTGTCTCAACTTTGCCATCTACCTTCCTCTTACAGTACCATGGACACAGGACAAACTTTTTAATGCCAAGTAACTTCCCAAAATGTTGCAACTCCTCCACCACATTGTGGAAGCTGTTTAGAAAATCTTGGATCTTGTATGACTGTAAAAACCTAATTCATAAACAGTAGTAAAAAGGGTGTATGTCTCCTCCTTTTACCAAACATACCAACCCTCGCTCTCTGCAGCTTCCCGCTGTGTCCGCCTTGCCATCCTCTTCTGCCCAGGTGAGCTCTGTTCAAGCTGCAACAACAGTGGAATTACACAAACAAGACGAAAAAAAGCGGACAATTATCTTCAATATCTGTCAGACACATGACAGCAAAAGAACCTCCCCCCCACCCCCCCGACCACCACTTTGCCTTCTCAACCATCAATGCACCACTCTCTCTCTCTCTCTTTCTTTCAATCTCTCTCACTCACTCACTCACTCACTCACTCACTCACTCACACTCACACACAAACACACACACATACAATCCAAAGGAAAGTATAAAGAATGGGGGAGTGTTGCTCCTTTGATTGTTCAGAGGCAAAGAAATAGTCTTTTTCTCTCCTACTCCCCACACCCCTCTCTCAGTGCCTTTTTCTGCTCATTACCATCCACATTTGCATGCACGCCACCAAAGAGCAAGAAACTGTGAGGATGAAAATAAAATAAAAGGATTAGAACAATGGTTATCACGGCTGCTATGTGCGCATTTAAGTGTGTGTGTGTGTGTGTGTGTGTGTGTGTGTGTGTGTGTGTGTGTGTGTGTGTGTGTGTGTTCCTGTCTTGGCATCACAGTGAGAACCATTTTCCCGATTTCACCATCAAATTGAGGACCGTTTGTACCAAAGTGAGTTCATTTTGCTGGTCCTCATGACCTATTTTGCTAACGGTTAGGTTTAGGACTAAGGTGTGATTTGATTTTAGGTTAATGTTAGGGTTACGCATGCACTGTTAATGGTTAGGTTTAGGGTGAGTTTAGTGTCAGGGTTAGGGTTTGGAAAGGGTTGAAAATGACTGAAAATCAATGGAAGTCAATGGGAGTCAACACATGGTCCTCACTACATATAGCAAAACAAGAGTGCGTGTGTGTGTGTGCAGGTATACATGCAAGTGCCAGTAAGTGAAAAACAGAAAGATTCACTATGAATAAGGCGCAGACTGTATTATAGAGAGCAACCAAGAGAACAAGATTAATTCAATTCAATTCAGTTTATTTATATAGCGCCAATTCACAACACGTCGTCTCAAGGCACTTCACAAAGTCAGGTACATACATTCCAATTAATCCTAACCATTGAACAGTGCAGTCAGATTCAGTTNAATTCAATTCAGTTTATTTATATAGCGCCAATTCACAACACGTCGTCTCAAGGCACTTCACAAAGTCAGGTACATACATTCCAATTAATCCTAACCATTGAACAGTGCAGTCAGATTGAGTTATTTATTCAAATTGGATAAAAATGTTTCTATCTAAGGAAACCCAGCAGATTGCAGCAAGTCAGAGATTTGTAGCATTCACTCCTCCTGGATGAGCATGTAGTAACAGTGGACAGTCATTGGCGTTGACTTTGCAGCAATCCCTCATACTGAGCATGCATATAGCGACAGGGGAGAGGAAAAACTCCCTTTTAACAGGAAGAAACCTCCAGCAGAACCAGGCTCAGTGTGAGCGGCCATCTGCCACGACCGACTGGGGGTTTGAGAGAACAGAGCAGAGACACAAACAGAACAAAGAAGCACTGATCCAGAGTACGTTCTATGGGAAGGAAAAGTAAATGTTAATGGATGTAGCTCCTTTAGTCATTTCACCTAGAAAGAAAGAACAGATAAACTTTGAGCCAGGTTTCATGGATAGAGTCTGAAAGAGAGCACATATAATTAGTTACAGTAAAAGCTCAGTCAATTGCTATATCTAGGAGAGAGAAAGGGTTAAACACTGAAAGACAGGGCCAAGTGGATCATATGTAGAAGGTGAGCATTAAGTTGTTGCCAGCAGAAGCTAGGACGATGCCCCTCTCCAGAAAGGTGTCACAGGTAGACACAGAGTCAGGCCAGGTGTAGCTTCTAGGAAGAGAAAAGAGAGAGAACATAAAGTTAAAAACTGAAATAACAGCAAATAATGCAAAATTGGAGAGTAGTGTGAGAATGTAGCGAAGAGGGTGAAAGTGGTCATTATGTCTTCCAGCAGCCTAAGCCTATAGCAGCATAACTAGAGAGATAATTTCAGTTTATTTCTTTATATAGCGCTTATTTACAACAATCTATACAACAATTAATAAGAAAAGATCCAGAGTGGGTCGTACTTTTTGCTTTTTTTTGTCTAAACTGTTGTGACAACTGTTGTGATTACCTATCACAGGAATTGGTTACACATTATCTCCTTAGTTTTACTCTGAAAACAAAAACTAAATGAGAAGAAAAATATGAAAATGATTAAAACCAATGTTCTCAAACTGTGGTACAAGTGCCACTGAAAAGGGTGAGCTCAAGAGGTTATTAGCTAAATACAGATATCTTCACAAGTTATTTTTTCCAAATCCAAGTCATGTCTTAAGGCTCCAAATCAACATTCCCACATCACGCTAATGCTGTATTGTCTGTCTATAAAACTGCACTGCTGTAGGTCATAATGTAGAGTATATAGTTAGATAAAAGTATACATGTTTTACCCTGTTTTTTGCTCTGTCTTAGCTTATTTATATATACTTTTAGCTATTTTTGTAGTTTTTTTATGCACTATGACTAAGTCCCAGTCTCAGGTCAAGAGAACTCTGCGGCAATTCTTCATCCAGGATGTCTCTGTACATCTCCGCATTCATCTTTCTCTCTATCCTGGCTAGTCTGCCAGTTCCTGCTGCAGAAAAGCATCCCCATAGCATGATGCTGACACCACCATGTTTCACTGTATGAAGCATGGCACAAACATGCAGAATCCTCATCTGGCAGACGACCTTGACTGCTTCTACTGCAGGATGGAAAAGTAGCCATTCACACCTCTCACTAACTTGTCTATATCTCACTCTGACACAAAAGCTCCCCATCCACCAACCAATCTTTTCTCCTCAAACTGCCTACCTGGATTTAAGATTTTTGAGGAAGATGTAGATAGGCTCTTTCAGCATCAGAAGACCAGGGGAGCTCATGCCTAAGAACCTGTGCTGACCAACTGGACCCTATCTTCACACAGAGTCTTCAAGTCTCTGGAGCTGTGTGAGGCTCCCTCCTGCTTCAAAAGCTCCACCATCAGCCCAGGTTCCCAAGAAACATGCCATCACGAAGTAAAATGTTGGTAGATGGTTGGTAGATGATGCAGTCAGTTTGGGACCACACCTCATCCTGCATTACCTCAACCACTCCAGACGTATGTCAGGATCCTGTTTGTGGACTTCAGCTCAGCCTTCAACACCATCAACCAAATGTTCCCTCATACTGTATTTTACATTTAAAATGGGCAAAGAGGAACCAAAGTCAAATTCCCTGTTTTTGTGTGCAAGCGAGGTCAATTAAGCTGATTCTGATTCTGAGGTTTCTTGTTCTCATCTGGTCATTTTAAAGGTTTTATTTTTGGTAGGTCTAACACCTGAAACTAAAACTAAAACAGTCCAAGTCTTGTTGAACTACAGTTTAAAAATGCCTGTCAGTTTGTATTTACAAAGAGCATGAATTTAATGCATGGGTAGCATTTTTGTATGTTTCAAGGATATCTTAAATGCCTGGCTTCTGAGCAATACTAAAGAAATGGAATAAGTTTCATTCATTTTAAACTTCCACCATGTGCTCTGGGCCTTTACCTTCCAGAGCTGCCCTCTGGGATGAAAGGGTAGGCCTAACATGACCTCAAGCATGCAGACAAGACCTAATAAAGTTAGGCTCTATCAGCAGAGCTGGAGGAATGGATGGGATTGGCCATATTCCAATCCAAGATCTTCAGGAAAGACTCTTTCTAAGCAGGGAAGTTGATGAAAGACCCCCATGAGACACAGTATAGATTATGTCTCCTTCCCTCTCATGTGGGAGGGAACCACTGAACCACTGATGTGGTTATCAGTATACTGATAACCACATCAGCTTCAAGGACCCCTCAGAGCCAGTTCAGGTAAGGCTACCTATCTCACTCCCTTACAGTCATGAGCCCTTAAAGCATTAACTGTGTTTCATATGCAGATGAATGTAGAGTGGTCCAAGCTTAGAGGAGTAGATGCTGATAAAGGAAGGAATGTATTAGTGGAGGAAGTGGAAGCAGGAGACCAATCAGGAGAAGCATAACAAAGCTTGAGAATGCTAACCTTTGAAGGACCAGCAGTTTGAGAGAGGAGGGTGAGTGGGGATTTGTGATAATAGCACACACTTGATCACGCCATTACCTCGAATTAAGGATAATTAGCCTCGGTAAACTGGGCACAAAACACGCCTATGATGTTGGAGCCCAGAAGGCATGCTGTGGTACCTTTTACAGCCTGGTGGTTGATTTTGGGCACACACCACTGCTGTTCACTGCGCAGCAAGAAAGCGATAAAGAGAGTGGGACTAACTGGCTGGTAGCAAACTGGGAGTAATTATCAAAGAGAGCTTATAATCAAACATCTGAATCGCAAACACGGACTATAAAACCCCTTTGGCTTTCATCCAGAAGTCGTTTTATCCAATTAGGTAAATGGCTGTAAAGCAGTGTATGGGGGAGGGGGGAAGGAGAGGGGGACTAAGGCAATAAATGAATGAGGATCTGCAATAATACATTACAAATATTTGTAAATATTTTTTGTGCCAAATATTACCCCACTGTTTCCAGTTAAAATTGGCCATTAAACATGCAACAGAAAATGGAAATTTAGCTCTCTGTTAGTCAGCGTGCTATTCTTTTGTCCACTAAAACAAAGAATTATGGCAGTTTTTTCTTAGTGCCAATTAGCTTCCACTTCATGTGAATTTAACAAGCTATTTCTATAAAGAAGGTGGAGAATACAGCTAGTTTTAGGAGCGTGTAATTAGACAAATACTTTATTAGAAGTTGCCACAGTGTCTTGCAAAAGTATTCATATCTATTGGATTTTTTTCATATTTTGTTATATTACAACCGCAAACATGATAATATTTCACGTGATAGACTAACACACAGTAGCTCATTATGGAAAATGACACATGATTTTAAAAAGTTTTGAAAATAAAAATCTTTTCATGTGTTCATGCCTTACTCATTCTAAGCAATTCTAATGTAGGACTAAAACCTGATGTCATGCGAGGGGGGAGATTTGGGCTTTTAAAAGAGAGCGGACAAAGGAAAACAAAAGGTAGGTGTGTCAAGAGAGAGCGGTGCGTCTGGCGGCAGAAGAAGGGGAAGAAAGCTAACTTGCTACTGAGCTAAGGGCTAACAACAGACCCACTCTTCCGACTCTATCCCTTTCTCGGAATTAGTAGAGTTTATGTTGATAAATGGCCATCCACATTACCTGCCGCAGGAGTTCACTGTGGTGCTCCTGGTGACACTATGCTTGACCAGATTTACACCAACAAAAATGCATGTGGCGGTGCCATGCCCCCACCTGGGCTTCTCTGATCACATCTCTATTCTGTTGGTCCCTGCCCTTTTGCATCTGCTGAAAAACCACTGGCCAGCATGAAGGACCTTGATCAATAGTGAGGTTTGTCATGTCCTGAGGGCACGTGAAGCACCTTTCAGGTCAGGAGATGTACTGGCACCTCCGAGCAGGTGCAAGGTGGGCAAAAAAGGCACATGCCGACAAAATCTAGCGTCATTTTGTATCCAAAGGCCCCGGAGAATGTGAAAGGGCATAAGGACAACCACTTGCCACCACAGGAGAAAAGCTAAGTGCCCTTAGGACTCATCCCTGCCACATGCCCTGAATGCGTTCAATGCCTCTGACCCCCTATTTCCTCCAGGCTCACTGTCCCAGTGGGTGATCTCCCGCTCAGTGTTTCTCTAGATGAAGGGAGGAGGACTCCTCAGGGTGTCAGCCCCCCAAAGGCAGTACAAGACAAAATCCCCAGGTTTTGGAAGATCTGCGCACACTGGCTTACAGATGTGTGGACAGGCATCTTACACATTTGCATACTAAAAGGTGACTAAAGGTGGATCGATTGGTCCACTGGTGGGGTCAGCACCACCTGAAGCTGAACCCACTCAAGACTGTGGAGGTGAAGGTGGACTTCCGGAGAACAGCCTCAGCAACACTATGGATCACTTTCATAGTTCCTAGGAACCATCCTTTCTTGGGACCTGAGATGGTCATTGTTTGAAAGAAGGCCCACCAGAGACTGTAACTCAAGAAGTATAACCTGCCGCAGGAGCTGATGGTTATCTTTTACACTGCCATTAATCAGTCTGTCCATTCTTGTGTGGTTTGCCCTATCCACAAAACAGGACAGGGCCAAACTGCAATGAACAATTAGATGTGTTAAAGCAAGTTTTATATATATAGATATATCTATTGATATAGATATATATGTATATATTGTATAAACATGCTGATGACAATTAAGTCTTTGGACTTTAAAAACCAGTGTTTTCAATTTTTATTTTGATATGTCCTGGTGGTTTAAAAGCATACCAGCCACTGTCACTCTGATTAAAGATCCGAACTTAAACATAGACCGTAACAGTGCTCAGTTTAAGGAGCTCTTGCTTCACTTACCTTTCTGTAGGAGTTAATTGGTAGCAGGATTGCTTAATAGTGATGAATTCCAGAACCAACCGCTGTATGTCTCCCTTTCTCTACCACACTATCGAGGAATGTACCAGGGAGGGTAAAGTATGGAAACCTGCTAAACTTGGGGCCTTCAGAGCTCCTAAAACCTGACAGTAACATTCCACATCATCTCGTCACTTCATAGGCTGCTGAACAACCTGGGGTTTTCTTGTTGTGAGTGACAAGTTTTTGCACTATAGGCTGTTGCCATGCACTTGTTAACCCTGCTCCTCATCCTTTCTGCCATTCAAGGCACTGCTTACACTACACCACTACTATGTTAAGAGTTGTGCAAATACCAATTTCAGACACCACAAGCAAAAGCAGGATATTTATGGAGAAGCTTCAGAGTCTAGCAGAAAAACGTGCGGTTAACTGGCAGCTTGAACCCATTCCAAGTGGGCAGATTCGGTGCATTTTGAATAAACCATTTTCTGTTTAAAAGGAAATGGTTTGGGGAATTAAAAAAAGGTGAGCAGTTTCATAAAAGCTCATGGAGGTTGTTGTACCCATACATTCCTTAAGCATGTGTAAATGTGTTTCTAAATCTTCTATTTGCATGTGGAAGAATCAGAATGTCTGAATGCTTAAATGCATACAGGTCTGACTTTGTGCACTCTAAAGAAGAAGGCAGAGACTGAATCCTTAGATGCCCACCCCTTTGCAAAACAGTTTCCAGCTCCACTACTGTTTTAATAATATTCACCGTGTCATGCAAAAGGTTTCATACCCCTTAAAATTTTCCACATTTTGTCACGCTACAACCACAAACCTCAGTGCATTTTATTGGTATTTTATGTGATAGACCAACACAAAGTAGCATATAAGTGTGTAAGTGGAAGTCAGATTAACATTTTTCACAAATAAAAATGTTAAAAGAGTGGCATGCATTTCTATTCAGTGAGCTGATAATTTGTAGAATTACCTTTTGCTGCATTTGCAGTCCTGTTGGTATGTCTCTAGCTTTGTACACCTAGGGACGCATTGTTTTCATTGTTCCTTGTAAAATAACTCAAATTTAGGCTGACTGTATGAAGAGTGTCTGTACATTTTCAAATTTCACCCCATATTCTCAATTAGAATTTTGGTCTGTAGTTTGACTGGGCCATTATCACAAATGAATACCATTGTAGCTTGAGCTGTATGTTTCATTTGGCCGCAAGCTGAACCTTTGTCCCAGTCTCAAGTCTTTTGCAGCCTCAAAGAGGTGTTCTTCCAGGATTAGCCTGTGTTTAGCTTCATCCATCTAGCCATCAACTCTGACCTGCTTTCCAGTCACTGCTGAAGTATCAATTCCCACAGCGTGTTGTTGTCACTACCCTGTTTCACTATGAATATGGTGTGCAGTAATCTTTTTCTTTCACATTGTCATTTAAAGCCAAAAAGTTACCTTTTAGTATAATTTAACCTTCTTCCACGTGTTTGCTGTGCTCCCTACAGCCCGTGACAAACTCCAAATATGACTTCCTTTGGCTTTCTTTCAACAATGGCCTGTTTATGCCACTCTTCCATAAAGGCCAGGTTTTAGGACTAATAGTTGTTCACAGTTGTTCGCTGTGGATATTTGCAGCTCCTCCCATCCGAGAAAAAGTGAAAAAGTTCAAGAGGTGTGAATACTTTTGCATGCCACTGTAAATTCTATAATCCTCACAATATGGCGCTATAGCTCATTCCTGCCCACTTGGGAGTCCTCCCAGGCCAGACCCACTGAAGCATGAGACACTGGCTTTGCAGGCATGTACCGGGCATGTCTTACATGCGCAGACAAATATAATGCTGCTCAACGGAAAGGTGGCCTCTATGTCTTCAGGGCTAGAACAGGCAAACACAAGAGCAATAGGGATGGTATTTCCTGTAAACACCTTAGTGTTACTGTGCAGGTGTTTTTCTGAAGCAGACAGTATATGTGTGTGTCTTTGTGTGTGCAGGCAGAGTGGATTCTTGTGTTTTCACTCCATTTTTCTCTAAGTCAGGCAGTTTTCTATGTATGCTGCAGTGAAGGATTTTATTACAAACAAAGCAATATTTGATCTCTTCAAATCTTACATGTAGAAGCTTGTGGTTAACCAGTCCCAAATGTCCCCCATCCAACCCCATTTCATATTGTCAGCTGATGAATTAGATAGACCCAAGTTCAACTGATTTGATTTACTAGATAATCTCTAAATGTAAAATCATTAAGCGAACTTTCTGCTCTATAAGAATCTGAGCGCCACAAACAAGACAGCAGTACTAATGTCTAACACATTTACTGGTGTCTGCTTTGGCCTAACGGTGGGTACAGATCATAGACTGTAAATAAAAATCCATCCATCTGTATAGTCTCACAGGTTTTTGACCTGATATTTTCATGCTGTGGTTTCGACTGAAAGCTTCCTGCTTCATCATTTTGGTACAAGTAGGGAGGCACATAATCCATGATAAAAAAACTTACAAAAGAATGAGAGGCGGATGCACAAGTACAAAAAGATATGGCCTCAGGATTTTCTCAGGATTTACAAGATAATTTTTTAATAGGAATGTCATTGGGTGTAAAACTGTAAGAACAAACTATGTAATTTAAATATACTTATCTATAACAAATACTCATATCTGCATGAATGCATTGTGTATGTATATCTACAGTGTGTTTTGTTAGAAACTTTATTTTTGGTAATTACATGTTTGTGGAAGTGAGTAAGTGTGAGAGCAAGACACAGGGACAGCGACCTTCTTAGCGAGGTCATTAATCCGCAGACGAGCTACGCCGGCAACAGATGCGGCTGCAGGCAACTTCCTTGAGAACTGCACAGGTGGGAGGAAGTAACAGGGCCTGACCTGTGGGGGAGGGGAAATTAAGTGTAAGAAATATTAGAATGACTACAGATTAGAGGTGCCCTAAAGATTCTCAATGAACAAGACACCACATAGGATCTTAAGATGTACAGAATATAGCAGCACTACAGGAACTACGATCTGGAAAAAGGTCAAACATGAATTGCATGTCACATTTTACCTGTTTGTTCCCATGCATGTGTTTCTCATCAAATTTACTCCACTGCAAAACTATAAAACAAGCAGTACATGCATGGGAAACGACATTTCTACTTGACATTTTACAAGTCAAGTGACAACAACGTTAATACCAAAAGGAAGATACTATTTCTGCTTTTTTGCAGCATAAAGAGGTATATTATCACCAGCTAACCTATTTGCAGTTTGAACTAAGACTATTAAAATGCCATTAGACAGAAAATGCAACTTTATATTGCTTGTCAGTGTAAAAATTAAGCTTTTACCTTTAAAGGAAATTTAATATACAAGACAAAAACCTTCTGTTTACTGGATAGTATGAAAACTGTTATCTTGTTATCTGGCATAGTTATCTAAACAAATTAATATCTGCTGCTAACATTAATTCAATTCAGTTTATTTATATAGCGCCAATTCACAACACATATTGTCTCAAGGCACTTCACAACAGTCAGGTACATACATTTCAATTAATCCTAATCATTGAACAGTGCAGTCAGATTCAGTTATTTATTCAAATTGGATAAAAAGTTTTTCTGTCTAAGGAAACCCAGCAGATTGCATCCAGTCAGTGACTTGCAGCATTCCCTCCTCCCGGATGAGCATGTAGAGACAGTGGCCACCAGTCTTAGCCACCAGTAAAGTATTTTATTGAGACATTAACAGAGCAGTCACATTTAGACGGCTTTGTTCTGCTCTAAGGAGCACAGTGTGTTTGCATGTGTGGTTAGTGGCATTATTCTGGTGTCAGGTGGATTGAATGCATCCTCTAGAAAAAGAAAAAAAAACTGAAGCTGTTAATCTGTAGGGTTGCAGCAGGGCAAGCTAGAGCATGACTGATCTATTGAGAGGAGCATACAGTTGTGGCTCCAGTCAATATGGCCTAATTTGTTTGTGTGCATGCAAGTGTAAAATAGTGTTGCCTCTCTTTGTCTGTTTCAAGTTACATTGGCAACAACCTATCCATAGGGAACAATGCTGAAAGGCTAAGAACAATAAGGTCTGGAATGGATAAATAGTTGGCCTTCTAGGTTGTCCATTCAACATTCTTACCTTCAATTACAAAGACAAAGGCCACTTGTTTCCTGAAACCTAAGAGATTGGTACTTGCTTCTGCACTTACATGCTCTGCTTGAAATTAGAGTTTGACTAGTTTTACTTGCAGCACCTTTACCTAAAGTTGTAAAGATGATGCCATTTTGTGCTTTTGGGTGAATGTAAAACATTGTTTTCAGGACATGATTATACTTCAATCAACTTTATTACATTTTCAAACAAGAATTTGGTGCTCAAGTTTGAAATTAAAAAGGATTTAAACTAGTCCAAACTGGGTCAAAATTATAAATACAAGCTCAAATATAAACAAAAAACCCCATTAATATTCGGTTAAATTATGCTTAGTTAGTTGAAGAAAAAACCAAAAGTATTTTTTGTATCTATCAGCATTCTGTTGACATGACTGAATGTTTCAATATTTATTTATTTATTTTTTTTCATCAGATGAGCTCATTTAAATTGGTGTTTTTTCTTGCACAGACTTGGTTTTTAAGCATAGTCCATACATTTCTCATAGAGTTGAAGTTTAGAAGCTTAATGTTAGGCAGCTGGATCCATTCCAAACTAACTTAAAGTGTGTTTGGGATCAATGTCCTGTTAGAACATCCAGTTGAGTCTAAGTTTCAGATGGTAGTTTAGTTGGATTGTTTTAGCATACTAAAGAGTTTGTTGATTGAAATATGTTTGACTTTGAGTTGACTTATTTTTGTTAATAAATTCTTGTATTTTAAGAAATTGTGTGAATTCATTCCATGTGTGTGCAGAGTTTTTGCTGTTCAATAATGTCAGAGCTTGGCTCAACCTATAGATTTTGTCCTATTACCACCGCCTTACTAGGCTGGTATTCACAGGACAACCCTTAACAGA
>JAHUTJ010009904.1:0-17042 GCA_036250325.1 Characodon lateralis
CAAAGTCTTTGAAGAAAGAGATCTTATGTTCAGTAGGCCACATTTAATTGTTTTATTTTTCTTTTCGGTCTGAGTTGTGTTTATTTTTATGAGATTTTCCTGATTTCCTCCTTTTAAATTATTTTTTAATCTATTTGGTCGTGGGCAAGACTGTCTTAATAGGGTAATCAGTGGGTAAGAGCACAGAAGCTGCAGAGAGGAGTGTTAAACTACGACCCTGCTTCCTGGTCTGAACCCTGGGTTGTCAGAGGTTTGGAGAACTAATAAATTCGGCCAGATTCCTAGAAAGAAGAGCTGCTCCATCAGATCTGAAGTGATACATTTTAAGCAAATCAGTCACAATTTCTTTTTGTATTTCATAGTATTATTGTTATTATTATTACTGTATTTACTAAAAATAATAATATTAAAGTTAAAGTAGATTTGACTCAGATGTGTCTTTATTTCAGCTATGGGAGGTAAATCTAGCTCTTCATTTCGTCCTCCTTCTTCCGGTAAGTTTGCTTTAGAACTGATATGTATTTATTAATATAAATTATATTTAATTTTAACATGTCTATATTTAACAGTTCTTGATGAACAATGGCTGCATATGGAGTGGGGGTGAGAGTCTATGCAACAGTATCTCGTAAAACACTTGCAATATAACAGAACAATTTTACTCCAAGGCTCTATTTCCTCTCTTCCACCCGTTAACCTTCCTGGAGCAAACATGCTCGCTGTAATCCAGCTTTTCAATTAAGGCTGCTTTTTTTGGACTCAATGCATGTACAGTTAGTTACAGCTAGGGAGTGATGTGATGTTTGTTTTCCTGAGCAGACGCAGAGACACTGACCTGCAGTTCATCAACAACTACACACCTACAGCTGATGGTCAACAGCAGTTCAGGATCCTTCTTCATGGACCAGTTGGAGCTGGAAAATCCAGTTTCATCAACTCTGTCATCAGCAGCTTGGAGGGTAAAATCTGTCACAGGGCTGCTGCGTGTAACACCGGTCAGAGTGGCTTTACCAAGCAGGTAAAAACAAAATATATGAATAATATAAGAGAAAGAAATTATAATCATTCCCTCTTTATCTTTTATTTCCCATCATTAGTTCTGCACTGATCAAAAATTAACAGATGTTTACCTGAAATACTCATTACTGAACATCAGAATTTTCATAACACACAAAAAGGATGAATTTAATAAGCTGATCAAAGGACAAAATTTTAAGTTTTTAAATTCAGTGTTTAATTTTAAATGTTTTTCTTTTTCTGGTTAACAGTACAGAACCTACAGGATTTAAACGGGAAACCAGGAAAACATGAGTCCTTTGGTACTAAATGACATGATGGGTCTGGAGAATGTCAATCGGAGACACAGAAGAGTCCATGTGAAAGATGTCAAAAAGGCCATGAAGGGACACATCAAGGACGGTTACATAGTAAGGTTTCTGCTGCAGCTGTGAACGCTAAAGGAGGATAAACAGACAATAATTAGTTTTAAGCAGCTAGAACAGAGTATTTCTCTGGTATTGGTTCTAGAAATAGCCATATGCCATCAGTAAATCATTGTTTTGTTTTTTTATATTTTTAACTTTGTTATTAACTCCTCTGATGCTTAATCCCTCTCCTCCTGATACTGTCTGGAAATATGTGTGAAATTTCTAAAATTCTTTAAACTTGGACTAAGGTAGGGGAAACACTGCCCTCAGTCAAACGGGTTAGAAAAAATAGAATGTACAACAAATGATTATTAAATAAAAATCATTTTATTTAATCTATTGAACATTTAGTTCTTAGACATTGTATTCTTTTCAGCTCATATTAAACATAAAGATAACTGTTGCAGTGAAAGTGAAGAAGTAATCTAAATAAATACAAAATCAACATAAATAATAAACCTGCTTCTGTTATAACAAAAACTAGAGCCTTTTAAATAAGTCCCTGATAAACTGACATTACAACCTGAAAAATTAGGAACAGAACACTTAACAAAAATAATTTTCAAGCTCACTATATCATTCTACCTTGTTTTTATTATTTAACTGAGCTTTAATAAGACACCTGAGATTGCTTGACCTTGATAACTTTGATAGATCGGCAGAGTGGAAACAACTTTTAAATTTCTCTTTCTCTCTCCTGGTAGCGACGTCTTTCTGTCCCTTACTAACGGTGTTTCAGAAGGATTCATACTGGGTCCAACTCTAGTTTATGTCTATATTAACAACATCCACAGGCAGCACTTGATTCTCATATACATCTACTGTACATTATCTATACTTCTAGTACTACCATTTCTAATGTATTATTTTCTTTGCAGGAATGTTTCATAAATGTCCAACATAGTTAATCTTAATTATTCATTTAGTCTTAAATGCAAAAAAATGAGATGCACAGTTTTAAAAGAAATTAACAACAGGTTGACTGCGTTGTTAAAATTTTCATCCTTGGATGCTGCTGAAATTGAGTGTAAAAAGTACCTTTGAAACACACATAATTGTTTTGCTCACAAAGTTCTAATCTGGAATAAAGTTTCTTGACCAAAACAACACAGTGTGCCTGTGGTAAAGGCAGACTGTGTTGAAATGAGGTCCTCCCAGTATCTCTGGTGATCAGTGATGTGCGATGGGGCTCCTGACTGGTGAGGTACTGAGTTCTCTGGAATCAGATGTACAAATATATGAACACAAAACAGAGGCTTATATTTTAATTTTGACCCTAATTGAAATATTTAATTATTTTAAAAGCTTTTAATTAAGTTAATTTAATCAGTTCCATTCTGTTCAACGACACGATAGCAAGAAAAATAAAACAATGTTTTACACAAGGTCAAATTTGATTATTTTAAATTATTTTTTCATTTTGGCTGAGCTCCCTTTTTTTATTAAAATTGAAAATTGTGTATGATCTTATTTTGGTTTGTATATGAAGTCCATTTGAGCAGACCCGGCTTTGCCTCACCTTTGGGTTGCGGATGCTAATGCTCAGTTTTTGCCCATTCAATGCCAAGTCAAATCCATGTAGTCCATGCTGTATTTAGGTGAACCACTCTGGTTAAAAAAGGGCAGGTTACCTTTCTCCAATTTGTTTGAAACAGATCTTTCATCTTCGGGGTTGGTCTCTCTCTAAATCCTCCTGTTTCAACTGAAAATCTAGTTTAGAAAAATCCTTTTCCAGTATTGAGAAGTAATCTTCTTTGTTGGACTTGTCGATGAAAACACCCTTGACCTCTGCGAGGCTAATAAGTACATAGCGGCGTGCTATTAGCTGCCCGTGCCTATGGGGCTCGGTACTGCCCCCTATCAGTGCAGCACGGTACTTTTTGCCTCATCTTGTCCATTTTCATTGCACATTTATGGCTGATTATAAAGATTAAATATGTCACACATATTTATTAAATATATATTAGACAGACTGTGGAACATCAACATGTTTAGTACATGTGTAATACAGCATGCACAGTACTGTGCAAAAGTTTTAGGCAGATGAGAAAAAACGCTTTAAACAAAGAATGCTTTCAAAAATGGAAGTGTTAATTATTTATTTTCATCAATCAACAAAATGCAGTGAATGAACAAAAGAGAAATCTAAATCAAATCAATATTTGGTGTGACCACCCTTTGCCTTCAAAACAGCATCAATTCTTCTAGGTACACTTGCACACAGTTGTTGTCGGCTGGTAGGTTGTTCCAAACACCTTGGAGGACTAACCACAGATCTTATGTGGATGTAGGCTTTCTAACATCCTTCTGTAATCCCAGACACACTCCATGATGTTGAGATCATGGCTCTGTGGGGGTCATACCATCACTTAGTAATTAATTATAATATAATAAGAATAAGTAATTCTTGTTCTTCTTTATGCTGAAGATGATTCTTAATGCCTTTGGCTGTATGTTTGGGTTCGCTCACTTAGCATTTTGTAAATTGATAAAAATAAACAATCATCATTTAAATTTCTGAAAGCATTCTTTGTTTACAGCATTTTCTCACAAAGTACTGTATATTCCCAATATAAAGAAAGACAGCAATGGGCATGTGCCAACTGCTTGCATCAGTCAGTGTTTGAGAGACAGTGCCAGCAGCATGCATAAATTCAGCATTATTAACCAAAGAAATGTTGAAGTTACACAGAAAACACATTTAAACAACGCTCAAGTGGTTTTCTTATCATGCCTAGTATCTTAATGAAAGTACTGCCTCTCCTGACTGCACATCACGCTGATGCTGTCTACAGATCTGCTTCAGAAAACTCTCCTTCACAAACTGAATGTCATTTATCATGCTGACCTCCGTTTTGTGACACGGCTCCATTTAACACTGAATTGGCCCTCTCCCCATTTTCATGTATAAAATTCCTTTTGGGAAAGTCCCGTCAATTGCAAGACCAGTAGTCATAGTCTAAACTGTAAATTTACCCTTAGGGTACCGTCACTTATTCTTACTTTCTGTTTTTATAGTTTTACCTTTGTGTGAATCTCCATGCTGCGACATGTCTGACACTTTGCTGCTAGTACTCCGGATTTTCCCCACTGAGGAAAAGTAAAAGTTATTTCTATAAATGTTTAAGAGAAATTGGTCCACTTTCTCTCACAACACAGTGAGAGACTGATAAAGTTGGACATGTTAGGTTAAAGGATAGAGTTTTGTATTCCATAACTGGTCTTCAAGACAGCAACCCTCTCCTTTGAGGAAACTGAGAAGCTTTCAATGGCAGTAAATGCATGATACCTGAAGTTTACAGGTCATTTAATGATGACAACTGTTATTTGCCTGTTAGTATAACATCTTGGGATGATGATGTGCATGAACTGTATAAGCTGATTCATAAATAATAATAATAATGTTTATTATATTACAAAGGCAACTCCTAGGACCTAATTCTCAATTTAAAAGTTGCTGCTGTGCTGTTTTTCATTTGCTCATCCTTAGTCCTCATCCACATCCTCAGTAATATTTCATTAAAGCAAAGAAAATTACAAATATGCTCAAACTGAGTTTAAAAATACAATTTTATTGAAAAACATTGTCCCATTAGTGATTATGAATCTTTTTTCTGTAAAAGGTCATAGATCTTTTTACCCTCAGTCCACCATGGAAAACGTTAAAGGGGACATATCATGCAAAATCCACTTTTTTAATTCAATGCAATTCAGTTTATTTATATAGCGCCAATTCACAACACGTTGTCTCAAGGCTCTTCACAAAGTCAGGTTCATACATTCCAATCAATCCTAACCATTGAACAGTTCAGTCAGATTCAGTTATTTATTCAAATTGGATAAAAAGTTTTTCTATCTAAGGAAACCCAGCAGATTGCATCCAGTCAGTGACTTGCAGCATTCCCTCCTCCTGGATGAGCATGTAGAGACAGTGGACAGTCACTGGCGTTGACTTTGCAGCAATCCCTCATACTGAGCATACATGTAGCGATATGCATAGCCTTTAAAAACATTTTGTTGTGTACTTGGAGTCTGTAGGAGGGCAGAAAAGTTGAATTTAGTCTCTCCAGGTGCTGCTCAGATATCTTTATATTGTGTTTGGGTCATATTTTTCAGTCTATTCAGTTTTCTCTATCCTCTGTTATGGTTTTTGAACTGTTACGTCATGGTATTTGCTGCAGAACAGATAAATAAGGTCATGGACATCTGGCTGATCAATTTAAGTATTTGCCATATTTATTTCTCGCTGCGATTTTGTAGTCCAAGCTCAAGTATGCATACGCTGCAAGAGGATAAGTTTGTTTTGGTGGTTGGGGTTAAAACCCATACGTTAACATGAGTGAAACCTGTAAAAATCACATATGATATCCATGTGAAGCTCAGAAGATTACAACCACCCAGGACCATGGCATCACATTCAAATGTGCAAATTTTAAATGTTTTTTTTCTGGCTAGTTCATTGTTTGTCAGTGGTTCCCACGTAATGAGGCTACACTATCTGCTAAAACAGTGATTAATTGGGAACTCTCCTGAACTCCTAAATTAAGTCATCATTGTAATATTGTAAAGAGACAACAGATGACCTTGAGGTGGTCCAACTTACAGAAAATGAGTCTGAGTTGCAACTGGGAGGGACAACAAAAGGTTCCCTTTAGTTTACTGATTCAAACTAGTAGCCTTTAGTGAGGGTACCTTAGCCTCATGCTCTGAAATCCCATCCCATCCCAAGTCCTGCATGTTTGAAACCCTTCTTCAAGTCAACAAAACTTCCAAAGACTGAACGGGCAAACTTCCAAGCACCTTCAAGTATCTTTGCGAAGGTAAAAGGTTAGCCCAAGGTGAAGACCCATTGTTCCTCTTGAAACTAATAGTTGACCATAAACCAAACTCACCTTGCTTTTTCTAGGCTGGCTCAGAACTGGGATCCTCTTATAATTGGAGCACCTCTTATCTCCTCCTTTTCAGAAGGTTCATCACCAGCTGACCTTAGGGTGCTTGCGAAGTTGTTAATCTGAGCCATATTCTCCAAAAATATCTCCTCTAGGTTGCATCCCAGTACAATTGTGCCAGTGTACAACAGCAGCCACTTAGTCAAAACACTAAACGCTTTGGCTTCCTTTACTTTTTAAGGAGTTTTAGATTTTGTAGGCTGGGACTAACATAAGGAAATGTTTTCTGTGTTTGTCTGTCATGTTCTTCTCAAGTACTGGCTATTATTGTGTTTTATTTTGGCCTGCAGCCATCATAGTAAACTTGACTCTCTTTATGTTTTGCGGTATTTGATCTTTAAAATCCAAAATAATCTGGATAATCCAGGATCATTCTGCTCTTTTGTCTTCAGTGACCCTATGGGCCGGAGGAGTGGGGCAGGTGTGATGGTGGAAGACATCAAACTGGCCTTTAAAGGTCATATATAGGAGGGTTACCGGGATATTTTCTTTCAATGCCATTTGTATACAATGTACTGTCATTGCAGCAACCCACACTTTACTTATAGACATGTTTCATTTAAAACTCTATTCTAGTTCAACCCTGAGTCTGAGATGATCTGTGCAATAAGTGCCTGAAACCAAACAATAAAGTCTATGTTCTAGTTTTAGTCCTTCCTTCCAACACACTGAATATAATGAGTGGTGAAATTTGGCAGAAGGTCTGGAGCATCAGACAGTAAACTAAGTAAGCTCAAAGTTCAGTTTCTCTTGTCAACAATGGGTCTTAATTTACCAAAAGTTCTCTTGCAAATGTTCTCAACTGCAAGTTCTCCCGCAGTTGAACGCTCACCTTATGCTTCTTTTGTTTCGTTTTTTTTTTGGAGACGAAAACGAAAAAAAAAGAGAGGTGGTGCAAAAAGGTAAAAAGGAGAGGAGATAAGAATATAGGAGAAAGAAAGATAAAAAGAATACAAGATAACACTGTAGACGTCTGTTTTTCTTAAGTTTTATTACACATTGAACAACTTCTCTGCCGACTCAATACAATTCTGTATTTTTCTTGCTCTTTTAGTGATTCCTCGAGTGTCCATTTTAACCAAAATGGACGAAGCCTGTCCTGAAATAAAGAAAGACGTGAAGGATATGTACAACATGCCCTATGTGAAGGAAGAGGTTTGGAAGAAACAGTCTTTGAGATGTTATCCAGAAATAATTTTCAACTTCTTTGGTGTTTCATGATCTGGTGGAACATCCTACATGTTGGCTCAAGTCACAAAAATGCTTCACAGAGAAAAGAAATAAAAAACAGCTAGCACTATAAATGACAAACAATAACTGGACAAACTAACTCATATATAATGAATATTTTGGCAACATATTTATCTATTCTTAACATTTGATTCTATGTTCTTATTCATATGGAAGGGAGCCATTTAGCCATTTTTTATTAGTTTTGTTTGTGCTGTGACATTAACTTTAATAATTCGATCAGTCCTACTGGTTATCAGTATCCGATCAAACTTTATCTAATGCATGAATCAAACCTTTCTGGACTTCACTTTTATAATAATAATCCTAACATTAATTAAAAACATAAGCATGGAAAATAGATTACTAGAGATTTTAGGAGTTACAAAAATAAAATTAAGTCAAACAGAGCTTCACTGAAAATAGACAAATGGAGTTTAAACAAAAATTCAACATGGAAGACTCACCACCCCGCCACGTCCAATCACTCCTCACTGGCTGCTCCAATCAACGGCAGGTCCGCACTCCTCCTCAGCCAATCATCTCTCAGGGCATCACTTTTAAAGACCCTCTGCATGGAAAACAGCGCTCTTCTGCTGAACTTCGACGATCAGCTGCGACATGTCCGACTAGTTTCTGGCGACTTGGCGGTTCCTCGTACTGTTTGTGTCGAATTCCGCCCTCCTTCCTCCTCCTCCGCTTGTAGGAGCGTTTGACTGGCCTCCTGCCTAATGGCCCCATTTCCCCTCGTCTCAGCTCCAGGCATGTGGACAGCGCCTTAAGAACTCGTCCAATCCTCCTACTAAGCGTCGCCGAGGTCGCCCTGCCTTCACCCCGGCTCCTGCTGCGTCACCTGGCCCGGCTTCTGCAGTGGTTCTCCACCGATCTCTCAAACTGATCTTCCCGCTCCCCAGGCTCCGATGTCTTCTTCTACTCCGGTCATCCCACAATCTTCCCTGCTTCATTCATCTAGTCCATGGATTCTCTCCAGAGGTTCTTATATTATTTTACTCAGCTCCTCCAGGAGTTCGCCTCCAATTCTGCCACATCAGCACTTCCTCTTCTCCGCTCCGCCAACATTCAACCCATTCCTTGTCCCCTCCCACTGACATTCACCATCGCAACGCTCATCCTCCTCGTCACTAAGGGTGAGATGTATCACTCCATTCTTTTTCTGAACTGTTTCCTCATTCATATCCCTTTTAAGCACGCTTTGTTTCCCACTCCTCGTTTACATTCAGGTAGACCATATACTTCCATCTCACTCAGGCTCCGCTCCAAATTCTGCAGGGGCAGCTCATTAATCTGGTATCTCCCGAGGTTGACCACTGTATCGCTTTCCCTGATGGCTTTAATGCTGTGTTTAAATTATCTACTCCCCACCTTTCTAAGAATCCTCTTTGGTGAGCTTTCGGCCGCCTTTAAGCATTTCAGAGACGTCTTCTGCTCTGTTAACTGAAACCATTTACTGTTATAATATACATCTTATCTATATTTTATCCCGTCTAATCGTGGAGCACACTTTCTTTCTGGATATCGGGTCGGCGCTGCGTTGTTCAGTTTGAGACAATCGATTTACAGCACCTTCCTGGTCTAAGTGTTTTCAAATTTCAGCATTAACTGCCGCAGCAAAATAAACTCTTACTAAACAATCTATGTACAGTCAAAATTAGTATGTTCATTTCACGGACATAGCTCTTACCTCTGGCGAATCCTGGCTGGCTGTAACTCATAACTTCATCATTTCTGCCCGTCATGTTCCAGGTTTCTAATTCAGTCAATTATGCCCCATCTCGTTTAAATTTTCAGGTCTTCCGCCGTCTCTGTCCATCAGCCTACTTTTACCGTACTCTCTCCTTCCTCTTTCGCAATCTGCCAAACACTGCTGTATCTCTGGTCTAGCTCTTTCTACTTTCAAACCTTATTCCTTCGCCTGGCAAAACCTTGAAAAACGTTGAAAATTTTACCTTGCTAATAACTCGTCATCGTACCTGGTCTACATTCAGTCCTAGCTTTCATTACTCATTGTTTGAACACCATCGTTTTAAGCTCCCCTACAGCCGCACCCTTTTAGCAGGCATCAATTTTCATCAAAAGATCATCTTTCTGAGCTCACTCCGAGCCTATACACCCATTACGTATTATCTTCTCCTCAAAGGCATCTCAAAACATTGCATTCTGCAATGCACCTAATTCCCCAAGGTCGCTCCTTTATTCCTCACCTTTTAGATCTGGCTAATCCCGTCCTCTCTCTGCTAGATTCGGTTTCTTTAGACGAGGTTGTCGCCATGATCTGTCTTTCTGGTCCTCTCTCCTGCAGAACTGGAACGGTATATCTTTCTTCTATGATGACGTCGTCACGTCAGCAGATTCCATTCAGTTTTCACGAACACAGCTCCGTCCGTGGGTTTTGGGGGATTTCTTCAGGGTGCATGGTTCGCTGGCATCTGGCCACCTTTCTTTCCCCAATCCAAATCATCAGCCTCTTATGAAATAATCCCCATCACTATTGCATGCTGCGTCTGGGGCAACCAATGAAAAGAAAACGCATAGCCGCTTTATGCAGCCCTAGTCGAAGTAATAAAAAAAGGCCGCTCCTCTTCAAAGTCCATCATGCCCTTCATGCCCCGCATCTCCTGGCAAGCTGTAACTTACAATTTTATCATTACTGCCCGCCATATTCCCGGTCATCATAACTCACTTACGATGCTCTTTATCGTTCAAAATTCCAAGTCTTCCGTCGTCTCTGCCCTCCAGCCAATGTTCATCCAACACAGGTACCACCTCTCAAAGACTTGATACTCGACTAAACTCATCCCTCATTCCTTTACTCCAATCAGCTAATTATTATTGTAATTCAAGTTTAGTCCCTCCATTTTTCAGGTCTTATTTCTTTTTTTGGCAAACTTTTTAAAAATGTTGCATCGCTCATAATATTCCTCTTTACCCCATTTTCATTCCTACCATCTTACCTTCTATTACTTTTTGCTTTGATGCTTTGATGAGTTTCTTAGCTGGCATAATTTTCTTTTCTAAAGGCCACTTTTTTAACCCACTTCAAGCCTTTTCTCAAATCCTCCATCAAACGTTTACTCAAAGGTCTAAAAATCATAACATTCTTGAGCCAGATTCCAGTTCTATCCCGATCATTTTAAAATTTATCTTAAACATTCCAAAGGAAAAGGTCCTTGCTTCATCTTCATCTTTAAACAGTCCATTCTGCCCTTTTCGTGCCATGTTTAAATTCGCCATCAACGCCACAAACTCTTTCCAACCTCCTTGCCCCTCTTCCTTACTCTGGAAGGAGTTCCCATGATTGCTGCTTGGTTCCCCAACCATCTGAGACTAATTTTAGTTCATGCAATCTTCCCCCAAGTCAGTTCTCAGGTCACTCTTTTTGTATGGGGGCGGCCACTACAGCCGTCTCACTAGGAGTTTCGACAGCTTCGCTCCTCCAACTCGTCCGCTGGTCCTCCTCAGCGTTCTCTTTGTATCTTCATCCTGACCTCCTATCTGTCTTATTCACACAGTTCTTAGGTAAGGGCTCTCACAATTACTGGTTGTGGTTCGCCTTATCCAGTTCTTTCCTCTAGATAGATCAATTATCAATCTTCCTTCTCTATTACTGGTTCTCATATCTAACCTTTTAAATTTGCATATTTTATTCTACTATTTCAATTCATTTACCACGTTTTAGACAGTTTTATTTTAGTTTTCTCTCTTTCAGATGCACCTGGATCTTTGCCACTGGCAGGCATATCCAACCAAGCCTTGTCATGCTCCTCATTCTGCCTTTACAAGCCCTCAGTCTACACTATTGGCAAGCGTATCAAAATATGCCTCGGCAGGCATAGCAATCCTGCCTCTTTAGGCTCATCACTATCTACGCCATTGGCAGGCGTTTCGTTCAGCCGTCGGGCTCTCACACTCCATTGGCAGGCGTTTACAAACATGCCTTGGCAGGCATCTCAATCCTATGCCTTGTCAGGCATTCATCTAGCCACCTTGACGCTGTCAGGTGCAGCCCATCTTCACCCGACCTGGCATCGGCCATCCATGCATCTTCAGTCATAACTCAGGTAAGCCCATTCGAGGCTAATCCATTAAAACATTTTTTGGTCTGAGTTTTTACTCCCCGCTCATCTCAAATCATCCATAACTAATCTCCTTCAGGTCAGTTCAGCCTGGCCTCGGCCCATTTGGGGGAAGACGTACCTAATCATAACCCTAAGATGTTTATTCAAACCTACTTCATCCTCAGCGTTTACTTCCTCAGGGGTCCGAGCGCCAAAGAAATAATCTTTCATTAATAAATTCTTTAACCGTCCTCTTGTTGTTTCTCCGTTATGTGAGTCTTTCCAGGATGAAATTAGTATCTGATGCAGAACAAACATTTAGTGCAGCCTGAGCTACAAAGACATGCCAGGTCCTGTTTAATCAGCTGGGTGAGGTTTCTCTGTTGGACAAAAGCATTCTGTGGTTTCAGTTCTGAAGACTAGTTTCATGAAGGACCTACATTTCTACACAGACACTCTCAATCAGAGCCAGTCAACAAACCTAAAGCAGACCTTTGGACCATGTTAAAATTTGGTCATATTATCCAGCTAATTAACTAAAACAAACAATCAGCAAGAGTTCTTCCTTTGTGACTTCAGAGTTTCACACATGTGACTTTTGAAAACATATTTTTCCTGCTGAGTGCCAGAACTGTGCATTGAGAGGACGTTTATCAGCCTTCGCCTCAGGGCGCCTGCTTTACCCACTCTACCACGTAGTGCCCCTATCATAGATTATTGGCAATAAACACATTAACCTTGATAATTTCCTGTTTTGTATAAACAGTATGATAAAACAACAACTTGGAGTGTCAGGACAACGTTTGGGAGACTAGCTTAATTTTCTAAGAAAGATGGTTTGTTTGGGCTGAAGTAGGGGTTAATTTAGTCAACATAATACAGGCTAGCAGGTCATTAGAAATGCTCTTTAGATTTCAAGGATTTAATGCTACAGTCATTACCATCTAAACTTCCAGGACTTTCAATAAAACATATCATAAATAAAATGTCAGCCTGTGAATGGCGTTCCTTTCTTTGTCAATCAATTGTTCAGTTTCATCACAACAATTTCAGTTAAAAACATTAAAGATGTAGCAAGACTGAAGGCTCAAGGCAAGATTTGGAGCAACCTTTTCACTGGAAACTAACATGGACAACTCCATGATAAAATGTTATATTACAGCAAAAAGAAATTAGCAGCAGAAACCAATGCAACTAAGTTTTTAAACCCCATGCAGCTTCATTCTACACATAAGCCAAAAATCATCAGTTCTGTGTTTATTATTGTTATATATTGGAATATCACTACCACAAATAATCTGCTGTGTGCATTTCCCATATAAACCCACCTACAGCATGATGTTTTTTTATGCATGACAGCTATCTTTTAATATAGTAACTTAATGTTACTGTCCTCTACAACATAGAAAAATATATTTAGAATTTTACAAATATCACAAAGAGATCAGCATAAATAACGAGATGGACTCACTAATTCAGAGCACCATGAGACACATCATCAGCTGTGGAGACGACTTCCTCCACTTTGGCCGGAACCACTTTAAATGTTCATAAAACAGATTAGTTTAAACTTGTAAACTTTGTAGCTGACACTGATAATAAATTAAATAGATTAGCTTTGTTATTATTACTGCAAAGAGTATCAAAAAGAGCCGGTCAGTCACCCATTAAAGATCGATGGAATGGCTCATGGGAAAACTAGACAGTTTTATACCATTGTGTTTATTGATTTTTTTGCAAAAGTATAATATAACCATAACTGTATACCCAAATTACCCAACATTTTTGCAGAAGTATTGCATCATACAAAAAGAAAAGGACAAAATAAAAATTTAAAACAATATATACCCAGGAACATTAAAATAAACAGACACAAAATAAATACAATCACAACAACAAATGACTTACCTTCCCCGATATAAATTTTGGATTTGCAAATTATTATACAGCCAGGCATGTAATACATATTAATACAAATCCATAGGTTTGAAGAAAAATGGATAATTATTCATCCTCAGAATCTTATCCAATTAAAAATTTCCACAAAGGATTTGAATGGTCCCCACACTTCTTCAAACATTGACAACTTTCCCTTTCTAAAGCATGTAATCCTTTCCAAGAGAAACACTGATCATTTGTTTCATCCAGCACACCAACGTGGTAAACTAGACATTCAAAGCAAAGTGCTTAAAAGGGTCCATATGGTGGTTTTAAGGTGTGATGGCACCCACTTCGCTTTAAAGGTGGTAACTGCACCTCAGTCTTAGCTGACCAGAAATCAGCTCTGTTACCTTCAAATGAACTACCTCTAAAACCGCTTGTAAACTATATCTGATCCTAGATCAGTAAGTGAGGCGAGCTGTCACCTTTGATTGTTAGCGGTTTCCTACGTACTACCTTGACAGACTGGACAGGTTACCTGTCACTGAAGTTCTGTGTCTTACAATATAAACACTGTTTAAGGATTAGGCCAATGTGTTTCGGTATGTTGGAACTACTGTGATATATATTGTTTTGTTTTGGTGATCAGCAGAGCAGCACTATAAGATGCTATTTCTAGATATATTTCTATATATTTTCAAGCAGCTAGTCCATTAGATAATGTACATATTGGTTTATAAACAGCCACATATGGATCACCGTCATAGTTTTATACCTGGCCTATGACTAGCGTCTGGAGAACACTGATGATCAATGAGAGTCAGTGAGTCACCTGTAGCCAAATACTGATATAGATGCACAGAGATAGATGCACATCAGAGGGAAGTGAGAAAACTGTTGACTGTAAATAAGCAGCACCAGCACCTTAGAACCTCAGTAAAGGGTGTTTCCCCATTTGCTCCACCTTTTCATTTTCCTGAAATCCATTCAAGTTTCTTTTTTTTTTTTTGTAAATTTGCTGCCTCCTAATTGACTGATGACAGCCCTCAAGGTGTTTCTAATCTGTAGGTTGAATTACACAGGAGGAAGAGGAAAAAGCACTGAAACATTGAGCATGGAATACAAAATAAAAAATCTGTCAAATGTTAATAAGATTAATTAATAAAATGATATTGTTTCATACTGAGACATTCCCTTTCCCTGGTCTGTCTCCGTATATCTCCTTGGTTTCGATTTCACTCTTTGTCAGATGTTGTTTTTTCCAGTTCGGTAACCCCCAGGCTAAATGTCTCACTGAGTTAGTCTCATAATTATCTTTTTCTGATTCAGTTTACTGTTTGCTTTTCTTTTGTGACCCTGGCCACTGCCAGGTATACCCAGTTAAAGTATGCCTCCTCACTTCTCCGTCTGCCTGCTCTAACAGGTTAGACGTTGCCTGGAAAGCGCCAATAATTCTGTTTCTGAGTGGGGGTGTCTGAGCACAGGATTTAGACTTGGACCCCCTTAAAATAAATCTAAATAACACACCAGATAAGGATTAAATATTTGTTTACTACTTATTATCTTTGAATACAAATTTACATAAAATGTACTGTATATACATAAAAACATTTTGCATGAGGATTTCAAAACCATTCCAATTGTGAATATTACAGTATTGCTCATGCAACCTCAGGCACTGCAGACAATATTGTTGAACTGTTACAACCTCAGCAGAACCAAAGAAAGAAAGTAAGTTTCAAATTCAGTTTTTTAAATTTTGTAAATCGGGGCTCTGCCTTTCTAGAATAGATGGGAATTGGTATTACTTATTCAAAACATGATAGATATATTATAATAGAAGTAGTTACTAATAATGACTGGAACTATTTATCGCTAAACCTGTTTTTATTCTGTGTAAAAAATAATGGAAACATTGTCAAGTTATGTTTTTTTTGGACACTTAATGGTATACAATGCATTACAGAAACTGGCTGAGAGTGGGAACAATGAGATGTAGGTTTTAGTTTATGAAGGACAAAAAGTCGTCGTTTGTCCTAGAATGATGGTTGAGAGATCTGAAATGCTGATAAAGGACAGAACGAAGAAAAGTCTGTGTTACATTTTCTTTTAATCTTTGTTGGGGTGTGCAGTGAGTGATCAGCTCAAACCAACAGTCAGACTCAGAGGAACGACACAGAGACTCTTTGTACTCGCAGCGAGGGTAATCACACTGATCTGCAGTGGACTACAGAGGTGTGATGTCTCAACGGACTTTATTAAACAAGTATTCAGGTTTAC
This sequence comes from Characodon lateralis, assembly GCA_036250325.1. NCBI lineage: Eukaryota > Metazoa > Chordata > Actinopteri > Cyprinodontiformes > Goodeidae > Characodon > Characodon lateralis. Next base: position 15,844 of record JAHUTJ010009904.1, read on the forward strand.
AGAAGTGTATGCGAGACATATCAGGCAGAGTTGAGAGTGGAAACAGGAACAGGTGGTTCTTGTCACGATGTGGTTTTGGGTCGGACCAAAGTGCAGACAAGAGCTCGGCAGGATCATCTTTGTAATGCAAAGATTTATTTTACAAGGTCAAAAACGTAGCAAAATCACTGCAGGTTTCCCCAAGGCAAGACGTGGCAAAAAACAAAGCATAATCATGGACAAGAACGAGGTGTGACGAACACAAGGAACCAGCACTGAACAAAGACACAAAACCAACTAATATACTGTGAGATAACAAAGGCAGATAATCAACAGAACAGGGAACAGGTGTGACAAGGAGCCAGGGAAGCAGAAAGAACAGGTGAAACAAATAGAAAGACTGAGGATGAGCAAAGTAACTAATAAACAGAAACACAGACCAAGCAAACCTATAGACAAAGATAAATAATCAAATGGGGAATAAGAAAACTAGAATAATCATGACTAAAGTAAACAGAGAAACTAGAGGGAACAACAAAAACAACCTGAGAACAAACAAAGAACCATAAAGAAAACCTGAATACAAAAGGAAACCAACCTAACCACACTGACTGAAATAACTGGAAAGGAAACTGAAAATAAACTAGTGAACAAGAAGAGTGCAAAGGAACAAATAATAAAACTGTTAGGGTTTGCGAGAAATAGGACCCCAGAAGGCAGCGTGACGGTAAGTGCAAAAGATTTAATAACAAAAAACTCACTCACTACAGGAGGCAGGAACAAAACAAACGGGCAGGCAAGACAGGCATGGCATGATCAAAAAACAGGACTTGGTTTGCGAACAAGACATGAGCATGAAAATGAGAAATGTTTCCGCCAAGAATAACTGAACAGGTGTGTATAAATGGAGCATGGTACAGCTGGAAAACAAAACTGATTAACATGGAGCAGGTGAACCAAATAAACTTAATTGACAGAACAAAACGTGACTGGAGCAAAACAGAGAGTCTTGAACACAAACTAGAAAAACATGAAGCAAAAGCATAACCAGATCCTAAAACCAAACTTGACAAAACATGAACAAGACGACAAACCAAAAGCATGAACCGGGAAAATAACAGAAGCATGATTCAAAATCTAAGAAGAATAATAACAAAAGAACGAGTCAAAACCTTAACTGTGAAAAACATAAGAAAAAACCAGAAACCAAAAACCAAACA
>JAHUTJ010009905.1:0-17038 GCA_036250325.1 Characodon lateralis
ATTGTAAATTGTAAATTTGTATATTCTGTAATGCAAAAACAGAACAAAAGAGCAAGTGTACCGAAGTCAAATTCCTTGTTTGTATGCACGAACTTGGCAATAAAGCTGATTCTGATTCTGAAATGGGAGAAGGAGAGGGAACTCAACGCAACAGATAATCCCACACATCTCCCCAACAGGGCACTTCTGGTGGTGGACACGGCAGAATGGAGGTCCCAGCAGGAGCAAGACTGACCTGCTGCCAGTATTAGAATGGCTTGAGAGCAAACAGCGACCTAACTGGGAGGAAATTACTGGGCTCTCTATTGCCACCAAGGGGCTGTGGGCCAAGTTCGATGCTCTCAGGTTGGACAGGGGAGTGCTGCAGCATGGCTGGAAAGATCCTGCCACTGGTGAAGAAAGGTGGCAAGTTGTGGTGTCCAAGTCGCTAAGCTGTGCTGAAGACCTGTCATGGGAGTCGAGGCTCTGGCCACTTTGGTTTACAAAGACCCTTCACCGCCTGTGCCAGGCTTACTATTGGGGTCAGCAGTGTAGAGATGTGGAGGATTTCTGTCACAGCTGTGACTCCTGTGCCGCCCACAAAGGTCCATCGGACCATTCCCGTGCCCCACTTCAGCAGCAACCGACAGGAGCTCTGATGTAGCGAGTGGCTGTGGACATCATGGGGCCATTTCCCTGTACTGATAAGGGAAGATGCTATGTTGTTGCTGTTATGGACTATTTTACCAAGTGGCCGGAAGCATACGCCATCCCGGCCCAGGAGGCCGATGCATTACTGGAGCGGATGTTCAGCTGTTTTGGAATGGCAGGGGTCCTTCACAGCGACCAAGGCCAGCCAGAATTTTGAGTCCAGGGTGTTTGCAGCTATGTGCGAGCGCCTTGGAATTCAGAAGACCACTCCACCCACAGAGTGATGACCTGGTGGAAAGGTTTAATAGGACACTGGGCCAGCAGTTAGCCATCATAACGTCAGAATATCAGCATGACTGGCACACTCACCTCCCACTCATCCTCATGGCCTACAGGTCGGCAGTCCAGGACTCCACCCAGTGTACGCCTGCCCTGCTCATGTTGGGGAGAGAACTAAGGACCCCTGCTGAACTGGCTTTTGGGAAGCCTCCTGACGCTCCAAATGCACCACTGAGTCAAGGCTATGCGAGGAAGCTGAAGGACCGATTGGCGTCAGCACATTCCTATGCCAGGGACCAGCTGGCAAAGGCAGGGCTGCGTCAAAAGAGAAACTATGACCTGACTACTAAAGGGAGACAGTTCTGTGCTGGAGAGCTGGTGTGGGTCTACAGCCAGAAGAGAAAAAAGGGACGCTGTCCTAAACTGGACAGCAACTGGGTTGGACCCTGTAATGTCCTGGAACAAGTTGGGGAAGTGGTTTATAGAGTACAGTTGCCGCCTAGAGGCAGGAAAGTGGTCCTGCATAGAGACAGGTTTGCCTCTTGAAGAGGCCATGTGCTTCCCCCTTTCTCAGAGGGAAACCTCCATACTCCAGCGCAGCTGGACATGGCTTCCACCCCGTCTCCTTGTTCTTCCCCTCAGGTCCCTGTGGTTCACGCCGCTCTTCGGAGGCCAGGGAGGCGACGTCAACTGCCTCCCTGCCTCAGAGACTGTGTTTTTCCCTCGAGGACGAGGAACTTTTTGTTGGGGGGGCAGTGTAATGATCCGTAATGGATGTTATTGTTAAGTGTGTTGGACAGTTACTGTCTCTTTAAGTTAGGTGTTGTGGGGTTGAATCGGAAGGGAATGTTGGGTCGCTTGGGGGTTGTTGCTGTGAGGAGCCAGAGCGAGCGGTTGTACCCTGTGAGAGCTGTTCTATTACAATAAGTTGTCCTGGGCGTTGAGGGAAAACATCCACAAGTGGGTAAACAAAGGGTTAGCTTGGAGCTAACCTCCGTAGCTGTGGGGAAGGGGCCGAACTGCACGCAGAGCGGTGTGCTGTGTTGCGGTATCTTTGTCCGAGGTTGGCTTTACGCAGGGCAAGAGGGGGCAATGCCCCCTCAAACAAATGCCTGGCCCCCTCAAATCAATTCTCAATCACACAAGCACAACCCCCTGCTTTGCCTCTACCTCCTTCTGCTACACTTACTGGCAAAACATAGTTGCGCTTACTTGACTCCGCGGACATACGCGCGGACTCTTTCCATAGTCCGCTGGACATGTCCGTGCAAAGCTACATTTTGACAACTGCGTACGCAATGTTATGCTTAACATTATAGCTCTGATGAAAACATTACATGGCTTCTGGCCTGAAGTTTCTTTAGAGAAAGGGGCGGAGAGGAGAGCATTTTGGTGTCACACCTGCTGAAAAACGCTTGCATTTTCTTCCAATCAGCATCCATGGATGATTGCGTAATTGCCTACATGTTTTGTACTCATAAAATCCAGCTGTTGACTGATGTTTGTCAGGTTTAATGAAGAGACAGAGAGGGAGATATACAACCAAACAGACAAATTGGACCATTTCACTCATTTCACTTAATTATTTTGATCATAAAGTCTGAAGAAGAAAAGGAAAAGCATGACCACAACCCTTTTTCTGGATGTCTAGTAGCCTAACTCTCACAATAAAGTGTTGATAATAAAAAAACAAACATAAAGTATTGTATAATTACAATATGCTGGCGAAACTCTCTTCTGTGTAGGTAAAAGTCACTTTAACTGAAGGAGCTCTTTTCATTCAAGCATTTCTACTCCAACAGTGGAGAAATCATTTTTCTAGCTAGTTAACAATACAGGTTAATATATGCCGAAGGCTGAATATAATGTTCTACAATAGAAAGCGGCAAACAAAAAATGATAAATAAATTGCAAAATATTGCTTAGCTGTCTATTTGATGTTATTAGTATAATAATAGAGCCAATGCTAACATTAACTACCTAAAGTAGGATTGTGATTTGAAATGAAAGGCAGGTCTTATGTTGAGCTACATGAAAGTGTGGTGAGTTATATTGATATTGGTAATGGTTTATTAGTTATAATTTGCAGAACATTGATTTTGCAGCATAATTCCAAAAAAGGGAGGCTATAAAAGCATAAATAAATCCTGTTTTTTTGTTTTAATTTTATAAAGAAATTTGGCAATGGATGCCCTTTTTTGGCTTAAGCATCTGCCTCCAAAAATGTATGTACATGCTCTGGTCTTGTTTAACTTTCTGGATATTTTATGTAATTTCCTCTTCAGCATGATGCTGTAGGGTTAGGGTTGATTAACCAATGACCATCACTGATTGATGATGTCATGTTCAACAGATTCTCTTTTTCAAAATAAATGAGCTATTAATGAGTAAAAAGACACAACATTTTGAGATGTGCGGGTTTTTTACTTTTCTGACACCAATGACAACTATTTTGATACGAATAATTACTAAAAACATTCCAAATGTTGTGAAAAGCAGCAGAAATTTAAACAACCCCGACAAAGCTATTTTTTTTCCAGCCCAACATGTTCAAAAGATGCCCAACTGGGAGGAAACCAGTGCAGTCTGGCAAATCGCACAGTACTACAGTTTACCCAAATCCCATAAAGAAAACACTAATCAACAACAATAAACATGTGCATAATGTGTACCCATGATGATGCCCCATTCACATTTCTGCCTGCCCCCTCATATATGCATGGCTAGAACCGGCCCTGCCTTTGTCCTTCCTTCAGACCGGGAAAACCACTCCACTCAGCATTGTAGAGACAGGGTCTCTGCTGGGAACTCTGTGGTACACAGTTTGCTTCTGTAGACCTCAGAAAGAAAAATCAAGCCACACTTGTACCAATTAGCCCCGTTCGTGATGAATACTATACACAAACAGCAATTCATTCCTACTTAACTTTGTGCATATGATTGCATGATTGTATGACACTCTTGGATCCAGTTTAAAGAGTTATGCCTGCTTACCAGCAAGGAGACATATCCAAGCTTGCTTCTCCTGTCCGGTTCCCATCTGGAATCCGCATGGAAAGAGATCTGTTTGTTGAAACGTGTTTTTTTTTTCTCCAAAAAGTGATGTCACGGGAAGTCCGCTGTTACTCCTCCTGGCAGGGTTAGTAGGTTACTGTGATTTATTTTGAAAATTCTAGAGAAGGTCAAAGTGGCCTTTAAATGTTGTGATCTATGGCTGGACCCAACACATTTAATGTCAGTGTTTTACAGAGCTGTTTAAATACAATACAATACAATACAATATAGTGTTGGGACCACAGCCATGGTTACAATACGAAGTCTGGTACAGACTTTTCTGGAACTTTCAAAATAAATTGCATTAACCTACTTCCGGCACAGCCAGGGAAATGGGTACTTCCCATGATGCCACTGTCTGTATAAAAGCACCCCCTTTCCAAGGAATCGATCTCTTCTACGCGGGTTCCTCCAAGGGGTCCGGACAGAGAGACACGCGCGCTAATGTCTCTTTGCAGGCAAACAGACATAACTCTTCAACTGGATCCAAGGGTGTCATACGATCATCGATCATATGCACTAAGTTAAGTACGAATGAATTACTGTACGTGTATCCGGTGTTCATTCATGAACGGGGTAATTAAGGTACAAGCGTTGCTTGACTTTCTCTCTGAGTTCTACAGAGGCAAACTTTGTTTATAGAGAGTACCCAGCAGAGACGCTGTCTCTACGACGCCGAGTGAAGCAGTTTCCCGGTCTGAAAGGAGGACAACAGGGACCGCATCACCGTGGTTACAGTAACTGCGCAGTTGGCCAGCCGACAGAACGAGCCGTCCTTCACCCACAGCTGTGGAGGTTAGCTAAAGCTAACCCTTTGTTCACAGAGCTTTCTTCAAACTTCGTCATCGCCCGGACAACCTTTCCTCAGCACGGTTCACATACGAGGTTAGGGTTTGGGCAGAGTGATAGAAGTGATTTAGAATGAAATAATCTAAACCTTTTTCATTTTATGAAGTTTTGGTTTTGTTTGTGTTGAACTCAGCTATCTTGGTGCTAGCAGGCTATCTGCTCAGCATGTGTTCAGTTTTGTGTTCTGTATTTGTGTGTTTTTAAAGTTAAGACAAACTTTTCTTGAAGGATGATTTTAAACACAGAAGATTGATCATAACGCGCCATCCGCGCTTATGCATTTTAACCCTTTTATTAATGGTATTTTAATTCAATTCAGTTTTTCAATTCAATTCAGTTTTATTTATATAGTGCCAATTCACAACACATGTTGTCTCAAGGCACTTCACAACAGTCAGGTACATACATTCCAATTAATCCTAACAATTGAACAGTGCAGTTGGAGTTTGCTTTTTATTCAAATTGGATAAAAAGTTTTTCTATCTAAGGAAACCCGGCAGATTGCATCCAGTCAGTGACTTGCAGCATTCCCTCCTCCCGGATGATCATGTAGAGACAGTGGACAGTCACTGGCGTTGACTTTGCAGCAATCCCTCATACTGAGCATGCATGTAGCAACAGCGGAGAGGAAAAACTACATTTTAAAAGGAAGAAACCTCCAGCAGAACCAGGCTCAGTATGAGTGGCCATCTGCCACGACCGACTGGGGGTTTGAGAGAACAGAGCAGAGACACAAAAAGAACACAGAAGCACTGATCCAGGAGTATGTTCTATGGGAAGGAAAGTAAATGTTAATGGATGTAGCTCCTTTAGTCGTTTCACCTAGAAAGAAAGAACAGATAAACTCTGAGCCAGTTTTCAAGGTTAGTCTGAAAGAGAGCACATAGAGTTAGTCACAGTAGAAGCTCAGTCAATCGCCATGTCTAGGAGAGAGAAAGGGTTAAACACTAAAAGACAGGGCTATGTGGATNTCAAGGTTAGAGTCTGAAAAAGAGCACATAGAGTTAGTCACAGTAGAAGCTCAGTCAATCGCCATGTCTAGGAGAGAGAAAGAGTTAAACACTAAAAGACAGGGCTATGTGGATCATCGTTAGAGGGTGAGCATTAAGTTGTTGCCAGCAGCTCGGATGATTCCCCTCTCCAGAAAGGTGTCACAGGTAGACACAGAGCCAGGCCAGGTGTAGCTTCTAGGAAGAGAAAAGAGAGAACAAGGTTAAAAACTGAAATAACACTAAATAATGCAAAATTGGAGAGTAGTGTAAGAATGTAGCGAAGAGGGTGAAAGTGGTCATTATTTCCTCCAGCAGCCTAAGCCTATAGCAGCGTAACTACACAGATAGTTTCAGTTCAGATCATTTAGTTAAACGGCGCTTATTTACAACGTCGTCTCAAGGCACCCCACAAAGGGTCCCACTGATGGTCACTGTTATACTAAAAACCACAAAGATTGGGATACCTCCCTCTGTCAGACTGATTATAATATGTAATATATGTTGAATTTTGCTTTAAAGGCTACTGAAGGCTACTGAAATTTCAAACATGTGCATGCTATTAATTTCATTAACTTTAATTAGACTTTGGACTGGGACTCTGCATTTACAAATTCCTAATCCTAAATGACACATTTCAGTATAGGGGTAACTAAATGCTGATTGGGACATTTGAGTGGCATGGGACACAATAATTTATCCAAAAAAACAGTAGCATTCCTTGTAGAATAAGTGGCCTGTGAAATTAATTGTTTACATAAATGGTGTGCAAAGTGAGAAAATGATGAATAAAAGCAAGCTAAGAAGTGTGTCTCCCTCCTCAGTCTATGCTTTTGGATGAACCAGCAGCCTTTTCTCTATGCTGTTGTCATTGCAAGAGCTTTTGTTGCATTAGAAAGAGCACACTGAGCGTGCTCTGAATGCTACATGACAGAAAATGGTTTGTCTTGCTATTTGCTTTGCATTCCTCTCTCATTCTACACTGCTACCTATGTAGGCTGAACATGATCAGAGGATATTTCTGCAAATTTATCATTGAATTTCCTGCATTAAAAATGCTAAATGTGTAGGAACTAGTGAATAATATGTATGATAATTGCAACCACATGCTGAAATTCAAGTGGCAGATTGTAGCTAAATGAATCATATTTTCAGATGGATCTATGTAAAACATGTTTATAAATAAATAATCTTCAGTATTAAAAACGCATGTGTCAGTTCTTGACACCTGCATCACACAGTAATTACTTTAAAAGCACAAAATAGCATTAAACTGATAAGCATTGAGTTATTTATTTTTTTTAACCAATTATTGTGATAGCCTGAACCTGACATTAATACCTAGGATCAAATTGGAATGTAAGTAATTAAATTTTACTCTGTTTCCATAATTTGATTGATTATATTTTCCTGTATATAAATTTGATCATTTGTTTTGTAACGTGCCCTGAGAAAACATTTCTTTTGAATTGTTGCTATATAAATAAACTATTGAAATCACTTAGTTTTTTTAAAAAACTGGAATCATGAATAGTGAAGAGCTTGGTGTAGGAGCACTTAGAGCCCTCTGAAATTTTGTTTCCATATAGGAATAGCAATTAAGGCCTAACACCTTCATTTAACCATCTAAAGAAAATCAGGGAAATACCTTAGTAATAAAAGGATGTGCAAGCAAAAGGAGGAGACGAGCTATCAGGGTGTTCCTAATAAGTGGCCAGTGAATTTAATTTGGAGGTAGTTTCAGGAAGAGTGTGTCAAATCATTCACAAGAAGACTTGAAACAACAGGCAGTACCAAGAAGGGATGTCCTGATCTGATTCCAAGTATTGGCTTGGGATCCCAATTAATGAATAATCAGTTTCAGAGTCTCTGACTACAACTTTCTGTTGTCACACTGCTGTCCATGCTTTTATGACTACTGTCCACAATGCTTTTACATGAAAAACCTGATTGAACATACTGACCAGTGTTGCTAATAGGACTGCTTGATAAAAACATGCAATTGCAGTATAATTGTTAAATATTTTAATAGCAAAATCAATCATTAAGTCACATTTTCCTCAGTCTTCTTTTTTCTCATTGTCACCTTGTTCTCTTCACTCTTGCTGCTTCAGCATCTTGGTCAGTAAAACCTTTATCAACTGTAGGCCTCAGGGGTGGAGAAAGTCCGTAATACTGGCCACCTATGTTATTGGGATGCAGAGCATGACTGGAAGGGCCTTGAAATATAGTAGCTTATCAAACTTCGCATCTAAGCAGTCCTTTGCAGTTATGATTTTGTACATATTGATATTGTGTTGATTAATGCAGTTCTATTTTAATTTACATACTTTAAAGCTATTTAAAAATAGAAAACATAAGCAGTTAAATCGCCAAATACAAACTTGGCAGTTTTGGTATTCCCTGAGATAGTTGAGAAACAAAGACATGGTCAAATACAGGAAGTTCCTTACCCTCTCCTGTGGTGGAAAACATCAGTTTTCATTGCCTTTTAGGGCTACTGGAGGCTGGGAACATCTTACCCTACTTATACTAAACAGTCAACATAGGACTATTCAAGCAGGATGAATAGGTTCTCCGTCATCTTTGTTATCTGATTTGAGTGCTATTGGCCATCACATTAGATAGCATTCCCATTACAAAAATGTAAAGTGTAGATGTATTCCTGATGTTACTGCCTTTGTGCACATCCCACCTGATAGATATCTCATTGATCAAATGTGGGCTAGATTCCATTCTGCAGAGCACATAAAAAAGCAAAGAGATGCTACAGAGATGGCAAATCTACAAAAAGTGTGTCCATATCATTTTATGTGATAGTACACCAAAATCTAAAAAAGCACTGCATGATAGATGGATTCCAAGCATAGGCTGTTTCCTGTTGATTCTCCAGTTGGATCTGCTAAAAGGCTACTAAAAATGCTACTAAAAAGAAGATAGTTGATTATCTCAAGGATTTCCAACTTCTGTTGAGATACTACTGTGTCAAACATAGCGGAAATTTGAAATACTTATGCAATGCAATGAGTAAGTAAAGATTTGATCTGCACAAATACAAACAAGTACAAAATGTAACCAAGTAAGTACCAAGCAAGGTACATTCACATTATGTACATTTACATCCTCTCACTATTGTCAGATTAGGTCAGATTATCAATAATTGCTTTAGCTGACAAATGAGAGAAGGATCTTCCATATCTCTTCTGTGATACTACCACACGTTTAAAAAATCGATAGGAAAATGTTAATTCATTTAATAAAAGCCGTAGAATCAAAGTACTCCAGAAAAATTACCTCCCCCTTCCTAATTGATGCAGTGCCACATATCTCCATAAGAGGTCACAAACCATCTACATCAGACAGAGTTCATCTCTTCAAGTCACTACAAAATCATCATTAGTATTTTGCCATTGTGTGAAATCCCCAGAAGATGAAGTGGACAGCACACTGGGTTGGACACATCACTATATTATGACAACCCACCAGTGTGTGCCTTGTTCTCTATCCTTCCCTCTCTACATGTGATTTACTCTTTGCTCCTACTCACTGGTTGCTAAACTCAGCTAAATGCTGCTCTGAGATTATTACATGGGAGGCCTCTCTGGCAGATGATGTAATAATTGAGGTGCTTTGCTGTTGCTTAGATACACAGAGACAGCAGGGAAAACATTCAGGCATGATCTGCACTCTCCATCACCAGTGTTCAGAGGACCACTGCTGTCCATCTGTACAAAAATGTTTTATGATAGCAATTTCTGGAAGCAATATGTACAAAAAATAGCATGTTTAGATTAAATATATGCACCAAATTTAAACGTGCTGTCTTAGAACACAGCAGAAAATAATGAGTTAGAAAATGAGAAGTTCAACCTTTCAATTACTTAAATTCCCATGGACAGAAAGGAATCTCCAGTAGCTTGTTGAGATACAGGTCAGTATGTTATGTTGCTTATGTTGTGTAATAAGGAGGGATGAGGTGAGTATTCACTTGTTTCTGCCAAAGTGTTGCCTTAAATGCAGTCCTGATTTCCATTTTCCACTGGTTGTTATAGCAATAAGATCTTTTCACATTCAGACTTTTTGTGGCTTCATACCGCATGAAGATAATATGCAAGAAACACTATTGTAAATTGCAAATCTATGTGCAGTTCAGTCTTACTGCACTGGACTATACATTCAACACGACTAAGCTTGTGTGGAGGAATTGTATTGTTGTACTAAATCTCTTTCTGTTGCACAGTGTGACTGCATTTAAAATACACTGGAACATTGTGTTGCTCAAACCCTTTTACCTCATATGATTAACAGTATTTTTGTGCCAGCCAATTAACCTGCAAAGGACAAGCTACCTCTACTAGATTATTCCATACGTGTTTAAACAGTATGCTAACTCTAAAAACAGTGATGAATGATCCTCCCCTGGTTGTCTAGTGCTGACAGCATGATGCCCACTGTAAATATCCAAATAACTGAAATACTGTTTTTTAATGTGGGAAGAAGTTTATGGAATTTTTCTTTCTTTTACTAGCATACACAACTGACTGACAGCTCAACATAATATAACATTTTATTTCATTTATAAAGCACTTTAAAACTTCATCCAAGGCTGACCAAAGTGCCATACCTTAACATATAAGAGATCTATAAAAATTAGAAGCATGAAACACACAGAGTAGCAACAGAGGCAGGGAGAGCACTACACGGTCACTGGTATCTAATGTGAATCAAATGGGATTAAACAGCAGTATTTTTTTACTGAGGTTTATCTTTAAACCAGAAAATATTCTACACATTTGCTTTAGAAACTTAACTGCATTTTGTAGCCAATTTCCAATCTTGACTTTTTAGTAAGCCTTGATCTGCCCATGCTACTTTTAGCCAATTACAATTACTCAAGAACAAAAGATAATATAAGGAAAGCATAGAAAATATATTTTTGCAGCTTTCCTACTGTGAGTGGTCCTTAACTCTTTGTATTATATGCAAATGTCTTTTCCCACCATATATAAGAGAGCAGTCACTAAAACAGGGTTTTACTAATATTTTTAAACAAAAATAAAATGATCACAGAGTTGACATTTTAAACTGGCTTCTGTGTCTTATACAGTGCTGAGAAAAATATTTTATAGCACTTGCAAATAACTGGCAAAGAGTCTTTTACTTTGCGGTATAGAAAGTTTGGCCTTATCTTTGATTTTTGTTTTTAACCACAGTGGAGACTTTTCCATCATCAGCCTATTAAAGGTCACATCTCTCCATTACATTATGATTTGAGGCCAGAGTTTGGCTAGGACAGTTCAAAATCTTATTTTTATTATATCGAGCCATATATTGGACTTGTCCTGCTGCATGAAAGAAACGTGCTATAACATTCTTCTTTAGACTTTTCTGGTAGAGAACAGAATTCATGGTTCCATTAATTACGGCAAGTCGTCCAGGTCCTAAACCAGAGAAGCAGCACCAGAACATTACACAACCACCACAATGTTTTATACTGTGGGTTTGAAGATAATTTTTTTGGGGGGGTATAGCAGGGCTTTTGACCTTGGAACTCTCCCATGGATGCAATTTTTGCCCAGTCTCTTTCTTATTTGTTCAATCAAACACCGACTTTATCAGGGGCAAGCAAGGTCAGCAGTGCTTTAGATGTTTACTGTGGCAATGTCGCTCTTTTGTCATCTCCTGGATGAGTCGTTAATGCACTCACTGTTCTCCTTTTGCGGATAATGGCTCTGCGTTTCCAAGGCCTTACAACTTTCATTATAACCCTTTCCAGACTGATGAGTTTGTGTCTCATCTGTTCTTGTCTTTTGTTTTAGATTGGGGCATCATGTGTTGCTTTGTGAAATCTTCAAACCTACTTCATGTTGTCAGGTTCTATTTAGGTTATTCTTGCATTATTCAAGTCTGTGTGTGGCTAGTGAAACTGAACTCAGCTTCCCAAATAATGCAGTTTAGTTAATCACAGTTAATTTATGATTTGACAAGAGGGCAAATATATTTACAAATTAGTCCATGCTCTTTTGTATTTTTTTCATCTGAGAACTTTTTTAAAAATCTACTCTTTGACATAACTTTATACATTGCTGTGATTCCTCTGATTTTAAACACCTTACTAATACAGAAAATTGCTACATCCTCTTTACTCAGTAAAAGCATCCACATGGAAGAGTGTTGTTGTCAGTCAACCTGGCAGCTTTGAGAGTGTTGCGTTCACTGATTAGAAAAGCAGCAGGTTTTTGAGTTTACAGCTGTCCAATCACCCATCAGGGCCAATAACTCTGAAAATTGTCAGATTTTTGTCACCATACGGTTTCTCGGTGTATCTGTAGTTTGTAATCATTGTATCACCATACTGTGGCTCCACAACACACCACTAAATACATTTGATTATACTCATACAAAAATGGCAAAAAGCAGAATCCCACAAGTATTTTTCAACAGTAATTTCAACCTCCATCTGCTACTCTGGTGTTAGTGATTAGCGAGAGACTGCCTATGACCTTGTTGGTTGGGGTGGGAGGAAAGGTGGGGGAGGGAGGTAGGTGCACCAGTGCCTGTCTGAATGGTATTCCTTCTGAAAGCTGTCCATTAGCTGTGCGAGAAACTGATGATTCAGTGATGTCTTTTCTGCACAGCATCTGTCGTACATTTGGCCGCTAGATTGGCCATCATTGTACATTTTTGTTACTAAAAAAGACGGTGGAAATGGTGGCGGTCTAATTAGGGAGTTTTTATCCGAGAGGGCAGGAGATGGAGATGATTCGCCTGAATGGCAAAAAAGGCACAGTTGATGGCACAATTGTGCAGGCCTCTACTAGTCATTCCAAACTCAGACATTTTTACTGTTAAAGCAGAAACTGTCTGGTAATATCAAATGAGTGGGACCTTTACTCGCTTTTTACACTAATATCAGAACCTGTCATATTTCCCATTTCTTTATTTTTCTTACAAACCAGAGTTTAAAGACCTTCATCACAAACTGACATCTTGCATTTAAGGAAGACAACAGACAGACCTGCCACCAAAGATAAAAGACGTGTAGTGTGAGGGACTCCTCTCACTATTATTTAAATGATGCTTTCACTAATACAGCCATGAAAATGACACATACTATTACTCTGAGAGATTATCATCACATTAAATCTGCAGACATTCAGCTGATCACATTCTGCTGTGATGCACTGGAGGTGCAACTAAGTGTTTAAAGGATATTCAAAGGCAGGCAGTTCAGAGGGACATCAACTGATCTAACTACATTCATTAGACTGGAGGGAAGTGCAGCAGCACTGGCAGAACATTAGTAGTCTGCAAAAAATATAAAAAACACACACAAAAAAAATTCCCTCTCTGATTCTGCTCCATTTCCGTCAGCCACAGCATCCGGTTATTAACAGATAGAATAAGGTCACAATTACACATATGGTTAAGTAAGCTAATTACAGGACAACAATAACAAATCATTGAAAAGGTACAACATTACTATATAATGTATTACTGTAAGTGCTTTGACATTTGATTTTGCTTTAATTATAAGGAGACCTTCTTGCCAGATAATGCTGTAGTTGTTGTTTAGTGATTATTTCGACTGGTAGGAATACAAATCACCAGAATAGACAGGAGAGTTGAGAGTAAAGGGCATTTTTCTTTGTTTCCCTTTTAAATATTAGCAATTGTCTTGAGGCAGATGAAGACCACCACTCACTCACTGTGCCATTTGCAGTTAGATTTGTCTTATAAGCAAAGCACTGCATGTAAATGACATTTCAGAAAGTATACAAAAACAAACCGATACACTGCTTCCAAAAAACAAGACTTGTAATAATTTTAAGTGGTCTTGATTGCTAGTTCCATGTCTCTCTTAAGGTTCTTTTAAAAAAAATTTGGCTGCTTTTAAAATAATTTTCTCTTCAGTCATTGTGTCATGATAGCATATTGTAACATGTGTTATTAAAATATGGGGGAAGTGGACAAATATTGGACAAAATAAGTTTCAGCCCTAAAAAATAGCAGGAGAGGAACTGATAGTCATAGTTTTAAGAATAAGACAAATTCCAGCAGACAACTACTGTTTGTCAAGTTTAAGCGTCTAACCCAATGTACCAATCAGACATTTGTGGACAATTTCTGATTTCCTGGTTTTATAAAGCACTGACCTTTTAATGTCAGTTTTAGCAAATTCCACATTGTCTTAAATAACTATGATAAACAGTTTTTAAATGTTTTTTGAGGCCTTCTTGCTGTAAGTGGTCATTCATTAATTCCATGAGGAACAAAGAGCATGGACTCATGCTGTGTGAAATAGCAGAGACTGCAAAACAGGGTTTTACTAATATTTTAAACAGTTTTTAGCATCTTTTATTGGTGATAAGTGCAGTTAGTTTTACTAAAACAGGAATCACCCTAAGTTTTCCTGCATGAATGCAGAGCCTTTCCCGTAACTCTGAAATTTCCAAAACTCTCCCGACATTTCCAAATCCAGCCTCCTCCAAGACAGACACAAGAAGAAAGCTCAAAGGATACAACTCAATGACTTTGCCGTAATATGTTCAGTCTTTCTGTTATCTCCTCTAGTCAGCTGTAGTCCTGTCTGCGTACATGTCGTAACACTTCACAAAAAATCCTTTTAAATTACTTTTTAACTCTGCGTGCTTCTTCTGCCTTTGCTTTTAAACACGTCATGGGTTTTGAAAATAAAAAACGTCCAGTCTTTGAGTCATCACTCAATAAGAACTTCAACTCAGTAGAGTGCTGTTATCAGTGTGACCTGGAAGCTCATAGTATGGTGTGCATCACTGATTGGAAACAAGACTGGATGACTGAGTTTCTGACCAGCATACATCAAGATAAAAAAAGTGCTTATTGTGGACACCAGCTTATCTGTTGGTGCATCTCTTTTGCTGATTCTTTGGGAATCACATTATTGGTGCAAAAATGCTTTTTCTGTGAATGAAACAGTGCAATATTTTGTGTGATTTAGATTCTACAAATACCTTTACATAAAAAAAATTATTACATATTGTTTCTTTGTTAGAAACTGCTAGTAATAAAGTATCTAAAGTGTCAAATTTGAAACTGATTATTTGTTAAGATGTTTGTTCTGTGAAGACACAATAATGGATGCCACACTTTCACAAAAAACCTTCCTAGAAAAAATGGTTGATTGCACTAAAAATGTGTAAAAAAACCAACTTTTAAAAACCTTTAGGAAATTCAGAAAAATGTTCCTCAAAGCCATGTTAACAGATTTTAAGAAATTGTGGCTCCATGGAAGCAAAATATGAATAACAAGCAGAGTTGTGCAATGTATGGATTCACAATTATCACTACAACATATTGCAATTTCAAAGGACTTTTTAATCCAATTTTACTGGAATGCAATATTTTGTACTGTGGACTTCCACTGTTCTTTATAACTATGCTTGATCTAGATTTTAGTGACAGAAATGCTAAAACTCAGGCATATTGGTGGGAAAATTATGATGTTGGAAAAGAAAGCAAAGTTTGGGTAAATCACAATCTCTATCATCGTTGCAATATTCAACAATATTGTAATGACAATGTTTTCCTATTATTGTGCAGCCATTGAAGTAACAAATTGTCCTTTATGATTGTATGTTTCGTCAGTTTTATGTAGCCGAGTCTGTCGTTTTTTCACTGTCTGATCGAAAAGCTTTATTTTATACAAAAAGAAAGAAAACCTTTTTTGGAGACCATTTATTCAGCAGTCACAGACTTGGCATAGCAGTATTTATATTTCATGCCCACACAAATTGTGCCAGCACCTGTACTGTTCTCCTTCTGTCAGTGTGCTGGTCAATAGACCACAAACACACAGAGAAACAAAAAGCACCTTGAAAACAAGACACGACAGATCTACGGTGTTCTAATGGTCCTATGTCTACTCTTGGTGTCCAAGGCTTCCACAGAGTCTATTTTTTGCTTCTCTGGGGATGAGGAGGGCTTTTCAGCTGTCAGCTGAGGTCAGCAGCATGTGTGTTTTTTTTATCTCCACTGCAGCTCTGGCAGCTTTTTACTTTCAGAATCCTCAACATTAAGTCTTTAGTGTAACTAAAAAATTAAATAAAATGCTAGCACTCCTATTTTCCCCTGCAGAGGTAATGCGTTAAATCCCAAGTTTATAATCTGGCCAAGATGCTGTTTGTCAAAGAAAAAAGGTGAGACTCTTGAGCTAAATCAAATAAAAGGAAGCAAGCAACAAACTTTCATGGCCCAAATTTCTGATGCTTTCTTGAGTCAATATGGGTGTGACGTATGGCAATTTGTGTTTAAGTATATGTCTGTGCCATCATTTCTGGCACATTTAGCATGTTTTTATGGCTCATTAGTGTGCCAGGCGGCTCAATGAGCACCACAGCATCATGTGGCTTAATTATCAGAAGGAACAGCATAATCTGTTGGGATAACTGATTTGAACACGTGCTCCTCTTACTGGATATATTTGGTCTTTACAGACTGTAAAATTTACCATTTTTGTATTGCTCTATTGTGCATAGATTGGTACTCATCTTTTTATCTGTTGGAATGCGTGAGTTATTGGGCTTTATTTTATTCTGAGGGTACATGCAGTGTTGAGTTTACTTTGCAAACGGTCTCATTCTGATTTTGTTTGGTGTTACCTGGCAACTAGTTTGCATTTTGTTAAGGATATTCTAATACTCATAATAAAACTGAAATTTTTGTTTTTGAAAAGCTGCAGTGATAGCTAAGTTTTTTTAACTTCTAATGTGGGTGTTTGAGTACTGAATACAAGCATAGAAAGCTGTTTTTGTGCCAACATCTCTGCCACAACTACTCCAGGATAAATTGTTTTATCCACTGGGAGACCAAGTATCAAGAGTTCACACACAGTGTACTTGTGTATTAATCACACAAGAAACTCATTTTGTTTAAAATCATTAGATCATAGTGGTTTGGGGGTAGAATGAGAATAGTGTATATTCTTACAATTTAATGTCTATCTGCAATGTATTTTGACGTATTTCCTTAAAGTGCCAGTAAAAGGTTATTCAATTCAATTCAGTTTTATTTATATATTCATTTTATTTATATATTCAGTTTTATTTATATAGCACCAATTCACAGCAATTGTTGTCTCAAGGCACTTCACAACAGTCAGGTACATACATTCCAATTAATCCTAACCATTGAACAGTGCAGTCAGATTCAGTTATTTATTCAAATTGGATAAAAAGTTTTTCTATCTAAGGAAACCC
>JAHUTJ010009906.1:600-17027 GCA_036250325.1 Characodon lateralis
GGGAGTATTATATTACGACCCTGCTTCCTGGTCTGAACCCTGGGTTGTCAGAGTTTTGGAGAACTAATAAATTCGGCCAGATTCCTAGAAAGAAGAGCTGCTCCATCCAAAGTGGGATTGATGCTGGTTTTTCAACAGCGCGGAGCCAGGCCTCCAATTCCGACACCCTCGCCTCCAAAGCTACAAAAATGCTACATTTATTACACGTACCATTATCACTAAAGGAGGCAGAGGAGTAACTGAACATCTGACACAGAGAGGAGGAGACTCAGAGAAACAGCAGAACGGGTAGCCATGGTGGAGCTAACGCTAAGCTAGCGACCCCTCACCACTACTAGAAAAAACCGTGTAAGACAAGGAGTCCCCAAACGTTAAATGCAGCAACAGAGAGTATGTGTTTTAACGTGCTTATGAAATTAGAGCAACTAAGAGATGTCACAGTAGAGAGAAATCAGATTAAACGAGATAGCCTTCTCACACCAAACAATCCACCGATTGCAACAGGAAGTGACGAATACGCCTTACCACGACTTTTCCAGAATAGAAAAAAATGTCTCCACCTGCATTGTTCCTATAAAATGTGTTGTTTGCACAAGGTATGGACAAATCAAAAGTGCCACAATTCAATAAATGACGAAATGATTTCTAGTATCACTAATAACATTTTTCAATAAATACACAATTGATGAAATAATGTATTAAATATGTGATAAATAAAAGATTTATTCATTCAATTATTAAGCTATTTAATTATTTCGTAGTTCTGTGCAGCAGAGGTCCAGTTTTAACTGAGTAATTTCACGTTTTAATATTTCATCATGTATGCTGATAATATTGTGGACAAATGTATTATCTTATGAGTAAAATAAAAACTTTACATAGTTATCAATCTGATTGCGGCACTTTAGTTCCTCGATAATGCTACATCATGCTCCTTGTTATCTCGTGATTTTGCTCAATTTCTTGAGCACACTTACTGTTGGGTGGAAGTCAACACAATGAACAGGAGTCCTTGGTAGCAGAACAATGTCACACTTCTCCTGGTTTCCTGCAGGGACCTTTTTGTGATCCTGAATCCTTTTCACTACCATCAGGTCTTAGAAAACATGGGTTTTTTTCAAGAAAAGAAAGACAACAGTGTTATGACCACTGAATTAGAGCAGAGCTTTATCAATTAACTTGCATCCCTGAGAGGTGTTTTACCAAGGACATTCCATAAGATTTTCACTTTCGCAGGTTTTCAGGTTACGGTAGTTAACTGTGTTGTGCTTTGCCCTGCAAGATTTATGCTATTCATTGGCACATCCCCGATGTCTTTAGCTTTTTTAAAAAGCATTTCCATCAAAAATCCACAAAGACGAGTAGCCTCTGAGCTCATTCATAATCATAAATGGAGATATCACATTCCACACAGCTGTGAGCTTTCAAAATAAAAGCCAGCACCGAGGGACGGAGGTGATCCCGATTTGAAGTTGACTGGTTGAAGACTTTTTTGTCATTGTGTAACAAAAATACAATTAAATTAAATAGGTATCAGAGGTGCACTTTAAGCACTTAAAACATAAACATCAGACCAAAAACACAACAAATAGTCATACACGTCGTCTTCCAGGAACTGGGCGTGGCAGATTAAGCAGAGACGCCCAGACTTCCCTATCCCCAGACACCTCCTCCAGCTCCTCCGGGGGTAAGCCTGAGGCGTTCCCACGCTGGCTGAGAGACATAGTCCCTCCAGTGTGTCCTGGGCCTCCTTCTGGTTGGACGTGCCTGGAACATCTCGCGTGGGAGAGATGCCCGTGCCACCTCAACTGAGTCCTCTCGATGTGGAGGAGCAGCGGCTCTGCTCGGAGCTCCTCCTGGAGGGCCGAGCTCCTCACCCTGCAGAGGAGGCACATTTCAGCCGCTTGTATCCGGGATCTCGTTCCTTTGGTCATAACCAAAAGTTCATGCCCATAGGTGAGGGTTGGAACCTAGACCGACCATAGTAGTCGGCTCGGTTCTCTGTTCACCACTATGGACCGGCACAGCGTCCTCAATACTGTGCCCGCTGCACTGATCCATCTGTCGATATCCCACTCCATTCTTGCCTCACAGAAAATGGTGGGCTTTCAAAATAAAAGCCAACATCGAAGGACCGAGCTGATCCTGACTTGAAGTTGATTGGTTGAAGACTTTGTCATTGTATACAAAATGCAACAAAATTAGCAGTTAAAACTCACGGAAAACATAAACATCAGAGTAAAAACACAACAAATAAATATCTATATTTCTAAATAAAAAGTGCTTGTGCATCAAGCAATTGTTTACAATGAGCAAGGCAGTAATCATATAACTTATTTGGCTTAATAAAGATACGCTAAAAGTGACAAGTTGTGGAAAGAGGAGTTTACAGTTCTTATGGCTCAAGGATAGGAGCTGTTTACCAGCTTTTTTGTTCTGCTGTTCAGGTTTGTAAGCTTGTATTATGACATATTGTTCACATCATGATTTACCCAAACAGAAATGCTATCATCAAAAATTGTGATCCTATGCTTTGAAACTGTAGTCTGTGTGGGGTTAATTACCTATACAGTTGAAACCATTGCTAAGGACAAGCCACTTGGTAATCCTTCCATCTCCTGACACGGACACAAGAACTTCTTCACGTTCTTCCCCTGATAGTTGTAGCTGTTGCTTGGTCCAGATGACCTGCCACACCGGTTGCTGGTGCCTTTTAGAACAGTCACTATAAAAGAAAATATTATGGACACTAAAATAAGCAGCTTCTTCACTTTCTATCCTAAAATGTTACCTAAAATGTTGTTTTAATACTCCTCCAGCCACACAGCTTTGTTCTCACCGGCTGTTGGCGATACACGCCATGTGGTTTCCGACCTGAACATTGTAGATGGCCACGGAGCCATCGTACATTCCTACAGCCAGCTGGCTGGGGTTGTTGGCAGAGAAATCCAGGCATGTCACACTGCTATGGCACGGAAAGACTCGCTCTGGCCACTGGGCATGAAACACAAATTTAAACAGTTGAGGGTTTTTTATTTCATCTATTAAAGCTGAATAAAAAAAGGCACATAAAGACACACCGTAAGATTTTTTAGAGACCAGCAGCAAATGAGACCAGGTTTTGGGCTGCCTGACGCCCAGTCACCAAAGCCTATGGCCAGGACACCCTTATAGAGAATTCATGGCACAAAGGAGTTGTCAACAAAGTGGAAGAAGTTATTTTATCGCTTTAAAAAAAAGGATCTATGCTTTAATTCTAAACAAGTAACTCCTGGCATTTAATAATTCATTATGCTCTTAACTAGGTTGGCACTTGGTTAATTAATACAAAAGAATCCACATCATGAAGCTAAAAAAAATAATAAATAATTGTATTGTTGATTTAATTTTCTGCTGTAACTGTGTTGTTTGTTACTGAGTTCTTCTTGTTCCATGTCATGCTGGTGATGTTGTGTCCTGTGGTGACGGGACAGGCGAAGGTCCAGAGATATTCCATGGTTGGACTTAAAGTACTGTCTTTGTCCTCCATACTCTGTATCTCAAAGCTAGGCTTCACTGTACTGTATGGGTCTTAAACAGTCAACATAATTACACTTCATACTGCTTCATGCAACACTATGCCCCACTAGACAAATTAAATGACTTGCAAATTGCTGGAACATTTGAAAAACTAAGAAAACATTTTTTTTTATTATACTCCTATCTGGAAAGTATTTGAAAACAGGTTACACAACTTTTATTACATGATACTAAGGAGAGCAGCCACTGGGCACATAAACCAGCAAAGTGTCACTCACACAAGACAGCCTGATCTTACCTTTTAGGACAGGAAGCCCTCTGAAAGCAGCCAACTTAGGCTGAAAAACGTTTAATAGTATGACCCTCTCTGTAACCAACAAGCTGTTCTTGAACAATTCCGACAACAGGAACTTATCTTGGCCTGGCTCGACTTCTAAACACTCTCCACACGTTTCCTTTTCTGCTGAGCTGACGGTACTGCCAGCTGAAATGAGACATGACAAACCATCCTCATACACTTGACAAAATAGGCTTAATTTAAATGCAACCCAAAGAAATGTCAATTTAACAATTTACCATGTATGTCCTTTTTTGCCATCATTATAACTTAGCTAACTTTAATCAATTATATTTGGATTTTATATGAAAGACCAACTCAGAGTGCATTTTTGTGAAGGGGGCGGAAAAGGATACATGGTTTACAATTTTTTGTTTTTACATAGAAAAGTCTGAAATGTATGGTGTGCATTTATATTCAGCCCCCCTAAGTCATCCCTTTTCACTGGGTGTTTTGGGGTCATTATGGGTTAGCAAATCTAGACTTGTATTTTTTGCCCACTCCTCTGTGCAAAGGTCAAGTTCAGTCAGACTTGGATGGAAAGTGTCTGTGAACTCAATTGTAGGTCCAGATTTAGGTTAGGACATTGACTAGGTCATTCTAAAACATATACATGTTTAGATGGAAAGCACTGGCTGAATGTTTATGATTGTTGTCTTGCAGTAGTTGTAGTATTTTGCAGCCTCTAACAAGTTTTTCTTCCAGGAATACCTGTATTAATCTCCATCCGTCTTCACATTAAATCTGACCAGTGTTCATGTCCCTGCTAAAGAAAACCATCCCCACAGAGTAATGTTGCCACTACCATGCTTTAACGCAGGGATGTTATGTTCAGGCTAGCGCACAGTTTTTGTTTTCCGCCATTTTTAGCTCCTCCAGAGTTACAATGGGTCTCCTGGCTTCTTCTCTGATCAATAACTGATCAATAACTGGCCAGTCAGTTTAGGTGGATGGTCACGTGTCTGCCTAGATTTACAGTTATGCTACTGAACAGTGATTTTTGAGATGTCCAAAGCTAAGAACACTGTTCCACAACTTATCTTTTCAAAAGTGTAGGCTCACACCTAAAGTAGCTAGAGTTGTTTCCATTATCAAAGCTCGAGACAGACATCGCTTTACTGATTGTAGGCCAGTATCAATCCTTTCCGGTTCTCTAAAATATTACCAAAGTTATTTAAAAAAAAATCGGTTCTACTTTTTTGTAGAGAAACATGACTTAGTGAAAGATAGTCAGTATGGTTTCAGAAACAACAGATTGACAGCCTTGGTACTGATTGAATTGATGGAAGTAACACAATCCATGGACTATAAAAAGTATGCATTTAGGAAAGCATATGACACAGTCAGTTCTTATATATCAATGAGGTAAATGGAGAAGAATTATTTTCTAGTATGGCTATAAACAAAACTTTTAAGAAATGAAACAATATAAATGTGGTGTACCTCAAGGGTCAAAATATGTATACTAATGACATACTGTATGCAGCATTTTAGAGATGTGAAAATTTGTGTTTTTTGTAGATCACACAAGAATCTTAAATTTTAATAAAATGTATTTCATGCTGGAAATCATGAGAGAAACAAATAGGTTAAAGTAAATATTGAATGAATGTATGAATGAGTGTGTGCGTGGTTGTTTGTGTGTTGCCCTGCGATAGGCTGGTGACCTGTCCAGGGTGAACCACGCCTCTCGCCCATATACTGCTGGAGATAGGCACCAGCTCCCCCGCGACCCACTATGGAATAAGCAGTAGAAAATGACTGACTGACTAAATATTGATATTCTAAACAAAGAAACAGTAAACCAAATTCATTTCCTTGATGTGGTGTTAAACCACAGAATCTGATGCAAACCACACATGAACTATGTTTTGAGGAAAGACATCACAGACCATTGATGTTCTAGTGAAAACAAGACTGAAAATTAAATATATAAAATGTACATTTATTTTGGGGAAACACAAGCAAATATGTTAAAGACTCATCAGATTAATAAATCTTGCAGGATCTAAAGAGCACACACATATTAACTCACTTTGTTTTCAAAACCTATACAATTTTAGCATCTGATTCCTTTTAAAACAGCAGAAATAATATTCAAAGCGACAAAACATTTTTACATAAACATTTACATTAAACACAGAAATTGATTTCAGAGCTAGATGGGGGGGTATATCTGAAGAGGGGAACTGAATTTAAAAAAATCTGTGTCAGGACAACTTAAAAATTATGCGATTCATTTTCAGGGTATTTATAACATAGATCAAGGAACACACAGGTGGATTTTGTTTACTGATCAGAAGACTAGTTGCACTAGATTTCATTTTGGGATATCAGAGGATACGGGGATGAATATATATGCACACCGCACTTTTTAGATGTTTATTAGTAAAAAATAAACTTTTAAAGCCATTTCCTTCCACTTCACAAATATGCGCTAGTGTCAGTTAATCATTTTCTATTTCTATACCGCTTCTTCCATAGTGGGTCGCAGGGAAACTGGTGCCTATCTCCAGCAGTCTACGGGCAAGAGGCGGGGTATGTGTTAGTGTGTCTTACTTAATAACATAAATACCTCTAAAATATATTGATGTTTTTGGTTGTAACATAACAAAATGTGAAAACGTTCAAGGAGTATAAATACTTTGGCAATGCCCTTGAAATATTGTAGCTACATTCACCCCACAGCGTAGTTGACAGCTCCAGGTCTGCTGTTACAAAAGCTTTCCCAAAGGTGGCAGCAGGGGGACATTTCTTTAAAATTATCTTGTGCCACTATTGCTGTATTTAAATTAATTACAAAAAAAGTTTTTGATACTTTAAATGCAATGTAATTTTAAATTATTTCGCCATATTTTTATTTTTTTATGTACTTACACAAATGAGGCAATTTCCATGCACAAACATGGACATACTGGTTAATGTATACACAGCACCAGATGGAGGATATTTTATTTCTTGTCTGAGGTAAAACAGTCATTAAAAATCTGAGCTGTACAGACTTTGCTTTGTGTTTGAGGCACACCACTGTATTATTCAGCAGAGAGCGTCCTTGTTTTCCAGTAC
Source organism: Characodon lateralis (assembly GCA_036250325.1). NCBI lineage: Eukaryota > Metazoa > Chordata > Actinopteri > Cyprinodontiformes > Goodeidae > Characodon > Characodon lateralis. Next base: position 7,523 of record JAHUTJ010009906.1, read on the forward strand.
AATTCAGTTTCATTTATTCTCTCACAGCACTATAAGACCTAATATTTCTTCACACGTTTCCACCATTTCAAATTCATGGTAAAAAAATGAAATCAGAGTTGGTCCAAATAAAATCAAGAGCAAGCAATCAGCAGATCACAAAAACAAATACATAATTTTTGTGTTTCTAATATCTATATCAGTTTCAAGGCAGTGACCATAAAATTGTACCATAACGATTCAATTATTTTCTAAAACTTGACAACCTTGGAATCATTGAATGGTTCTTTGCTGCCGTCCTGAGCTATCATTAAGTAACAGCAGGCAAGTTGGATAATAGCCAGGGTGCCAACACAGTTTGTATGAAAGTTAGAATATTACGTAAGACTAATTAAAAGGATTTTTAATGCAAAACTGTTTGCCTACTGAAAGGAATTTCTATGAACTGTAAAGTTTATGCATTCAAAACTTGGTGTTGGTTTCTTTTGCAAGCATCAGTGCATCAGTGAGCGGTGGCATGGAGGCAATCGGTCTTTGGCACTGCTGAGGTTGCTTTAACAGTGGTATTCAGCTCGTCTGCATTGTTGACTCTGGTGTCTCCTACCTTCCCTTTTCCAATACCACACAGATTCCCTATGAGGTTTAGTTTTAAGAGCGCTTTCTGGCCAATCAAGCACAGTGATACCATGGTCATTAAAGCAGCTATTGGTACATTTGCCATTGCGATCAGGTACCAAGTCCTGCTAGAATATTAAACACACTGGACAAATGTCAGATAGAATGGTTTTACAAATCCTTACTGAATGTGGAAACTTCACACTGGACCTAAAGCACCTTTGATTCTTTGCATCTTCACTCGTCTTCCAGCCCGGATCTCAATTTCCAAATAAATATAAGTTTACTTAAATGGACTGAACTTATATAGCACTTTTCCAGTCATACAGACCACTCAAAGCACTTTACACTAGAGCCACATTCACCCAATCGCACTCACTAACGCTCACACATTTATACACCGATAAGTAGGTGAGGGGCCTTGCCCAGGGACACATCGACATATGGCAGGAGGAAGCTGGAAACAAACCCACCACCTTCTGATTGAAAGGCAACTATGTTTCCCACTGAGCCACAGTCGCCTCTACTTCAATAAAAGGAGAGGACTTTGAACCACTGGAGAACAATCCAATAATTTTTTTTCCTAAGCCCAGATAAGATGCTTCGGACATTGTCTCTGGTTCAGAAGCAGCTTCATACAAGAAGACCACAAGGTATTGTTCTGGTTATGTCTGTGTGAGGTGACTCTTGAAGCACGGACTGCAGCTGTTGTCCACACCTTGTGAATCGACATTAATTCCCAATACTCTCAAGGCTTCTGTTGTCCCTGCTGCTAGACCACCTTTTCCTACTGCACTTTTTCCTTCCTCTCAGGTCCATTGATATGCTTGGATCCAGCACTCTGTGATCAACCATCTTCTTTCGCTATTACGTTTTATGGCTTAACCTCCTTTAGATGTCAGTGCCTGCTAGACAACTGTCATGACAGCAGTCTTCTCTATGACTGTGTAGGCTACAACAGAACATTTCTATATTAAAAATCCCCTTTATTGGGCTTATGTCATATTTTCATCTCTGAGAAACTTTTTTTTTTTCCCATTAGCTGTAATCTATGGGGAGATAGGCACCAGTTTCGACCCACTATGGAATAAGCGGTAGAAAATGACTGACTGACTGACTGTAATCTATGGTCATCAAAATGAACAGCAATTATAGCTTGAAATGTATCACCTTGTGTGTGATGAATGTACTACTGAGTTTCACTTTTGGAGTTAAGTTAAAACCCAAAAACCTTTTAAAGGCATTCATTTCTTTAATGCAAATGTAAATGCCTAGATGGTGACATAACAAGAAAAAGTAACCCTGATTTTCACTGATACTGTTACCTGTGTCCCCACTCATAGTCCTCTCTGTTTTGTCTTGCTCTTTTTTGGTGCTAACAAAACAATCTTCCTGATCGGCTTTCTGGGTTTCCCTGGTTTCCTTTGGCTCACAAAAAGAATCATACATGTCCCAGACGGTAGTGGTTGTGCCTGTGAGTGTGAAAGAAGCACATTTTCACTTAGTAAATGTTTAGAACCAAGCATCCGTTTGATCTAGATCTTCCAAGAAATCAATAGTTTATGAAAAGTTAAAAACACCCTCTTCTTAAATCTGTTGTGATCAGGATTATGTTAACTCTCACCTTCATTGATACTGCTGTTCCTGTTGGCCTGGGTGTGCTTGTTTTTAGGCTCTCCAACAAATGTCTGACTTGATCGCTCTAAATAATTATCATCGTCCATTCTATTCTTACAACACTCAGCATAGTGGATGTTTCTCTGTCTGTAACAAAAGAGCAGAAAAAAATTTTTGCCTCACAAGCTCCACTATCTTTATCAGCTGAAGTATTCAAAATCTTAGTTTATATTCACATACTTAACTGTTTCTGCATCCACAGCATCCTCTGAGATAAGGGTGGGGGAAAGGTCTAGCAGCGAAAACATGTCTGTCTCAGTAAGAATGACATTAAATCCCTGATACATAATGTCCTCTGGCATCTCTGCTTTCAAACTCTGTCTTCTCACTGGAACCTCTGAAAGTAAGGGGAATACAAAATAGATGGATGGTTGGATGGATGGATAAACTGAGATTCAATACTTTTCCAGACTGTGCATGAACCAGGAAGCTTTTATGATTTAAATTATATTGACCAATGCTGACACATATTTCTGACCAACAAATGTAATCTGGAGTCAGACTAAGATATTTCTGCTTTCATCACTTGGAAAAAATTTACAGAGAAAAGCTGATTTTGTTATGTATTTTTTAACAGAATGTATGTCCAAATTTAAGGCAACCACAACAAATCTGTTGTCACCTACTTGTCTCAAAGACAATATTTGAAGTTAATGAATGTCTCTGTATATCCTGACCACATCCTTGAAACAGGGCATTCATTTAATATGTTATACAAAAAAAGTTTTAGTAACCACTGTGAGCAGGATCAACGTCCAGAGTAAAGCTTTCTTCGGTTCTATTGCTCCTTGAGAGTAAACCAGATTCCATTTCAGACATGCTGAAGAATGAGCTGCAAAACAATCTGCAATTCACACAAACATAAAGGGTATAAATAATGGAACATTTATTGCATAGCAATTTTATTTTGTTCCTAAATATGCTGCACTCCCAACACATTGGTTGGTAAAGATGAGTGAAAGCTTTACAATAAATTATTATTTTATTATAGAAACATAATTTAACAATAAAATGTTGAGAAAAAGCTAAACTTCTATTAGAGTATATCTATTTAATGGGGAAAAAAAAGTCGAATGTAAGGAAATAATTATTTTAAAAAAACTACAGTAGCACACTTTTTTGCACTTTGAACAAATATCGTCAACAGTTTTCTCAACGAAAAAAGTAAATGGAAGGGCCATAGATAGACGAATATACAAAGACGTAAATAATTGTAATTAATGGTTTATTTTGCATCTTGTGGGTGTATTAAAGAATTTTAAAGGGCCTAAAATGATTTTATGACTTATTATTAGACGCCCTAAACTTACTAACTTAAATATGGCAGAATATCTGTGATCCGATGGGCCTGTAATGATGTGTGGCTGTGAAAGAGGACACAGGTGCAGGCAGCAGCGTAGGATGAACAAAACAATAAAAAATTTATTAATTTAATAAATGAAGACTTACAAGAGGGCACAAGGAAAAACTAGCGAGGAACTAGGGCAGAGTTACAGGAAATATTGAACGATCCAAAGACTTTATATATTGAGGGAGATGTGGAGATAGATACTGGATGAAGGTGTGAGGCAATAAGGGGATAAGTGGAGCAGCTCAGAGTGAAATCAGAAAGCTAAGGGAAGGATACTAATGAACACAGCAGCGGAGAAGAGATACACAGAAACACAAGAAATCTAATAGAGATAACACAAGTATGAACTAAGAAACTAATACACAAACAAATGAACTACAGTGGCAACAACTGCAGAAAATAATCAACAGTGAAGTGAAGAAAACAGACACAGAAGAAACCCAAATACCAAAAGATCACAACATGGGCTGTTTTTATTTTTTAAAGGACACAAGACTTTTTTCTTTTTTGGAAAATGAAGAGAGACTGTACAAAGAGGAAGGATCACAGATTTCTCTCTGTATGCTCCTGTCTCATGAAATGTTATAGAAGGCTAAGTGCTGACCTACTGCCAAAAGAGTGTGTGCAAAGTATGAACAGCAGAGATGCCATTTACTGTTGCAACAATTATTGTTTGCGTTTATTTTTTCATATTTTTATTTTTTCCATTTATTTATATTGAAAAGAAAAGAAAAATATATATATTTAGTGAGAGCAAAGTGCACCGCAGTCAAATTTCTTTTTTTGTGTGTACGAACTAGACAGTAAACAGTAAAGGTGATTCTGATTTCCCCACCAAATATTTGTACTCTAATAAAAGACAGTGACATTATCCTACTACAATGAGATATTAATGTATTTAAGGTATTTAAAACATCTTTCTCAGGCCAATAAATGTGGTGTGCATGAATGTTGTCATCTGGTACCTGGACAAAGCCACATCAGTGACTGCAGAGGACTTGAAACGATTTGATCCTGTGTTGAAAATGACATCCAGACATGATGTCTTTTTTTGGGATTCTGGATCTTCAGGAGGTGTAAAATCCAGGGGCAAAGGAAAAGCACCTCTCCCTTGAGCATCCGACCCCTGTCCAGATAGTTCACATAGCAAAACACTTGTACTATTTGATAAACAGGAGTGTATAGCTTTCATCTAAAAGGCTTTAGACAGTTTGTAAATTGAGCTCACTAGCGTAGCTAAGATTTTTTTAGGTTAATCTACTTTTTTAGTAATAGTTCTACATTTGTTAAAGGTCATACAAACATTTCTTTCAATAATTGACAGCTTTTAACGTAAGTTTATTTGTAGTATAATAAACCTTTACTGGCCATTTTATTAGGTAAGCCCTGTTAGTACCAGGCTGGACCTCTTTGCCTTCACAACTGCTTCAGTTCTTTGCACATATTCATCAAGATGTGGAAAACAGTTCTTAGAAATTTTAGTTCATATTAAAATGATAGCACAGCTGGTTGCTGCAGATTTGCCCGATACACATCCATGATGCAAATCACCCATCCCATCACGGCCACCAACAGCCTAAACCATTGATGTAGGATGATGGATCCATGCTTTAAGGATTATGACCAAATCTGATACTACCAGCTAATAAATTCCGGCTTATCGGACCAGGCAGCAACTTCCCAATCTGTTATTGTCCAATTTTGGTGACACCTTTGGGAATTGTAAGCTCAGTTCTTGTTCTTAGCTGACTTGTGTGGTCTCCTCTAGCTGTAGGCCATCTGTTTCAACGTCAGTTCAGTCAATTTAAAAATACTTTATTAATCCCAAAGGGAAATTAAATGTTGTCGTAGCTCATTTTATGCAGGTTTCTTCAATGAGCCATTGTAGATGCTGATGGGTGTGGGCAGGAGGGATCTCCTGTAGAGGTCTGCCTCTGGCTGAAGACACTCTTATTCTATAACAGTCTCATTCAGAGATGGTGTTCAACATAGTTTGGTTGTGACAAACGGTTATTTGAGCTTTGTTGGCATTCTATCATCTTGAACCACTTCCTTTTCCCCTCTGATCTCTGACATCAACAAGACATCTTCCACACAACTGCCACTCATAGGATATTTTGTCTTTTTGGGGCCATTTTCTGTACACCCAAAAGATGGCTCTGGATGAAAATAAATGAGCTCGGTAGTTTCTGAAATACTCAGACAAATCTGTCTGACACCAACAACCAAGCGACAGTCTAAAAAAAATTGTAAAAAAAATCACCCAATTCCCCTTTCATCTCCATTCTAATGCTCATTGTGAACTTCATCGCGTCGTGTTTATTACATCTAGATGTCTAATTGTACTGAGTTTCTGTATTATGAATGGCTAATTTCCTATTTCAGTTAACTTGCAATGGAATACATTGTAACTACAAAAGTGTCCGATGAGTGTAGGCCTGTGTTTCAATTGATATAAATATGTTCACTTCTTTGTGTACCAGCGTCTAACGGGACAGCTATGAGTTACCAAACTAGTATTATCAAAACTATTTTGACATAGATGCCGGTGACATTTCCTTGGGCGGATAATGATAAAGTGAAGAGTTAGGTTTGTATACCTGAAACTTCATTTTTTGTTTTGAACCCTGGATGCCTTTACACTCTGCGGATCCGAAGCTATTCATCGTGTCAACTGATCTAAAAGAAAGCAAAACAAACACAAGTTTAGGCTTACTTCATCTTAAAACACAATGTAGTTAGCTAGTGTAGTCAGCTAAAGACTGTGTAGTAAGCTAATCTATTTAGCTACCATTAGCTCTGGTTTTCTCCTAAGAAAACATTAGTTACAGTATATAATAATAGTATTAAACTAAATTCGTCTTTAAAACTTACGAATAAGGCCGCAGAGGTGTCTTCTTCTCTTTTTCCATCACTGTACGTTCGTAACTGCGAGCAACTCTTGATCTTTAATCATGCGTGAAGCTGAAGTTCGCCTCTAATTCCCACCTTCCGGTTTGGCACTCAAGTAAAAGGCTGTTTCACAGTTTTTAGGAAACTTTCACAGCATATTTCTCTGGACTACGTTTGACCGACTGTAGTCCAAAATCTGAAATACATCTAAAGATGCTAAAATCTGTATTGAATTTGTTTGAACAAATGGACTCAAATCTTAACTAACGTCATAGTCTCCCTTAGCAACCATAGAATCCTTCTGCTAATGGAAGTTAATAGATTGACTCAAGGAAGTCTACTTTAAAATGTCTGAAGTAAAAACGTTGAGGCAGTATGTAAATTATTGTAACTGTACTACTACTACTACAACTACTACTACTAATAATAATAATAAAACTAATGACTTGTTTAAAACGTCTGTATTGCAAAAAAACCTAAGAATTTCTAACAGTTACCCAAATAATACCTCTTCTATTTTACCCTGAGCAATTCCAATCAGGTTTGTGGAAAAGTTTAAATATTTTCTTGAATTTTGCATATATCAGAACATGCACGAGATTAACAAAGTATTTTTGAATTGAATTACGTAGTCACTTAAAATGGTTTTTCAATAGTCTTGAAGGACTTCCCAGAGGTAGTAATGAAAATAAAGCCAAACCATTTAATAAGAAACCATGTCCAAACTTTTAACTTGTACTGTATATGCAAGTATGAACACAATGGGAGTGTCCGGCCATCTTACCTCTATGGAAGGAGAGGGGTTCTGTGTCCCAGAGACGCACATTTTCCTGCAAAAATCTGCATACTGACACTGGTAGAAGCTGGTAAGGGAGTGTCCATAAACAAAAGCTGTATCAAAATAGAATAAAATGCTTCTCACCAAGGAAGAAGCCATTCCCCCAAGTAGTCAAGTAGTGCAAAAAAAAAAAAAAAAAAAAAAAAAAAAGGCTCCATTTATATAGTGTACATATATACAATATCTGTTTTGAAATATGATTAAATTCTGCAGTGAGGTTTAAATGCAACAAAAACATAATTATTTCCTGTCAGCTCATTTAACTTTTTTTTTAAACTTTTTTTTGTTTTGCATGTCCATATTCCTGAGAGCTGTGAAAAGACAACAATTCAAAAGGAACAATTCAGGAATTGATCTCCAGACAGCTTTGTCAAGGACCAGCAGCTTCCATGTGCTCTTCCACTACAACATGTGCTGCCCCAGTCTCAAGATTTTAAAAACAGATCACCTCTGCATAAATGTTATTGGTCATCATATTGTGGATGAGTAACGTTCTATCACAAAATATGCTTTGCAGAGGGTTGCGTCAGGAAAGGTATTCCCCATAAAACCTTTGCCAAATCTACAATGCAAGTCAAGAACATGTTCTCCATTATGGATTGGTTGGTTAACAACAACCACCATTGGTGTTTTTGACCAACAGGGTACTGGTGGGAAATGAGCTACTTTTGGTCAGCAAAGAAGGGGAGGAAGACGTGTTCATAGGCAGAGAGACAAGAGCTAAGACAAGAGTTTAGAGTAGGGTCTTTAAATGTTGGAACTATGACAGCAAAAGCTAGAAAGTTGCCTGAAATGATTTAGAGGAGGACATACTGTGTGTTCAGAAGCTCAAGTAGAAAGATAGCAACGCTTGAAGCTTAGGAGCAGGGTTCAAGTTGTTCTACTATAGTAGAAGTTATCTTGAAGTTTATTAGGAGTGTTCTGGAGGTTAAAAGATTGTCAGGTAGGCTGCTGTTGTAGAACAATTTGTTTTTACCAAGACAGAGACTGATGATTGTGACTCAGAATCAGCTTTATTATAATCTTGCAAGAGAGAAGGATTTTTTACAGCATTGGAGATGCGCTCAGTAGTGCTGCCAAATCGTTCTGACTTGACAAAGCAAAGGTTCTCCTTATAAGCTACAACAGTTTTCAAGGTAACTCTCATGAGACCCAGAGAGACAAGGTCCCAGACATAATCTTAACAGTGTGGCATACATATTATCTCACACAGGTGCAAGGAGAAGGCTGAGAAACCATTACTCTAAGACTATATAAGAGATGAATTGAACAACACTGAGGGGTTCTAATACTTTTGTCAGTTCCTGTAGAGTATCAAGGAGCAAATCAAGCAAGGCACTAAAAATTTCCATAACAGGTGTTTAAAAGGTTGTCAGAAAAGGTGATGAGTCTGAAGCCAGTAATGGAGGGTGTAATGTTTAATGTTATTAGTGGTTATGCTCACAGGTAGGATGGGAATTCGATTAAGCTATTCAGAATATCCCCAGAGGTGAGAAAATTTTGATTGGTGCAGATCTCAATGGACATGTTGGAGAAGGGAACAGTGGTGATCGGCAAGTTTGACATAAAGAACAGGAAGGCGGATCCAAGAATTCTTCTAAGTAGCGTCCTTCTTGCCAGCGAGATTCAGAGATATTCAGGATCTTGAGCGCTGTCTTCCTGATAAGATCAGCTGCACTGTGGCGGTAAAAGAAATAGAGGTGTGGCTGGGAGAAGTGTTTTGTTAGTGGCTCCATAACATCATGGTGGATCGAAGTCTGCTTCCTGGGCTGTTCTAAAAGTAGGGTAATGCAGTGCATGTAGAGATGCAAAGTTTTTATCAGGCTTCTTTTAGGGTACAGTTCAGTCCATGTTTCATCCCATGGCTGTGGAAACACAGGGAAAAGTGGAAAGGAAAAGTGGATATATGTATATATAGATATAAAAGGGTTGGGCAATGAAACTGAAACACCTGGTTATAGACCACAATAATTTATTAGTATGGTGTAGGGCCTCCTACACCAAGATGTCAATTTGTCTTGGGAATGACATATACAGGTCCTTCTCAAAATATTAGCATATTGTGATAAAGTTCATTATTTTCCATAATGTCATGATGAAAATTTAACATTCATATATTTTAGATTCATTGCACACTAACTGAAATATTTCAG
>JAHUTJ010009907.1:0-17021 GCA_036250325.1 Characodon lateralis
TATGTATATACATATATATATATATATATATATATATATATACATATATGTATGTATGTATGTATATATATATATGTATATATATATATATGTATATATATAACACACATATATATATATATATATAACACATATATATATATATATATGCTACATATATATATATATATGTATGCATATATATACATATATATGTATATGCATATATATGTGTAGCACAGCAACTCTAAGCCTATCTTGGAACTACTGATATGTAGCAGTCATGATCTGCATTAGAATAAGCCTGTGTGTCTGTGTGTGTCTCTGTCTCAAAATCATCCGTCTGCATTCCAGGTAATTAGACCGGCCAGCAGCTGAGTCCCATTACCCTTGATTACAGCATTCAGTATTAAGGGGGAAAAAAAGAAAGAAAGAGAGCGAGAGTACAGGCTGCAGTTTTAAGACTTTACGTCAATTATGAGGGGTTGTTTGTATGTGGAATGTTGATGCATAGGTTTTATATCTTGTTGACAGCATCATAGCATATGTTTTCTTAGTTGTTTCTTAATGGTTAACAAATGTTTAAATTGAGAGGCAGCACGGCTGTTTCAGGTTATGCAAAGTGGAGGGAGGTTTAGAAATCTTTTGTTTTTGTTCCTGCATTCCTATAACATAACTAGATACTTCTATAGGAATTGATATTTGTTATGCATCAAGCTTTCAGCAAGTGTCATTTTTCTAGAGATACCCAGAAAATTTGGCAGAAGACCAGAATCAGACAGTTTTGTGCTTCACCACTCCTGACCGAGAGTTGGAATGTCGGAAACTAAAAATTTGATCCTTTATTTTTTTCTCAAAAGTGAACACACTCTACATTAGCAGGTGTTGCTGACAATAACACCTTTTAATATGGACATTGTTACAGAGGGAAAATTATAGATATTTCCAGTATCAGTTAGTTGTTTCACAATAAAGCTGGAGGAGTCAAAAACGTGCGAGATGCTTCTAGAAAGGAAACTGTGTGTTGGGTGTTTATTTAGTCTGCTTTTTTTAAACAAAAGCTGCTACTTCACCAAACAGAGAACTTAGTATTAGTACTGATCTTGCAGCACAAAATAGTATATTGTGTGATATGGTACTCTTCCACCTTTTGGGGTGTGCAGGGAAAAAAGAAAGGAGCTAGTCTTGTAGAAGGCTAAAGAAGATATATTGGAATTGTTTTTACCTCAGTTTAATGAAAAAAACAAATGAGTAAAACCACATTTGGCACATTTGGCATGTCAAAACTGGATGATCAAAAATTGGCCACAAAATCTTTGATTGGTGCATCTTCATTTTTTCCCTGTTTAGCTCAAGGAATCCCGTCAATATTAGAACCTATAAGCTCACTGACAAAGATGCATTGTCTTGAGTATATTGACATACATCACTTTTCCCCCATTACAACACATTATGGTACGTCAGTGTAAAGTTTTAGCCTTTGACAGTTTTTTTCAGATGTTTTACTTTAAAATAGAACAATGATAATAGAGTGTTTGACTTTGTGCTGTGGAGGGCATAGTTAAATAGTTCAATAGAAATTGATAGTTTTTTTTTCTTTTAATCATCACCAATATGTTTTGCCCTTAATAAAAAAAAGTGGTCAGAAATTTACTGCATGACCAAAACTGAACCCTTACAGCCACCTTTGATCATCACCACATTTCTAATTGATCCCTACAAAGAACTGATTGTATCATTCTGAACTTTTGTTTTTTGTTTAAAATATTCTTGATGTAGAGGTAAAAGCAAACACATTTCCACAGGAATCTACATCATTTCTGATGGCTTGTTTGTGTGATCACTTTGAACACTAAACAAGTGCAACAACAGAACATATTACAATCAGGCCTGGTTCTTGTTTAATCTATGCATCAATCAACACTGGCACTAAACAACACAAAAGTCATTATTTATTTTAAACCACAACCTAGAGAGATTGAATTGCATGACTTGACCTTCTGATTTGTATGCAGCGAAGGGAATTATTTAATACACCCGTGCAGGGCTGCTTTGTCTGCATGTCGTCCTCCACCCCTCTTCATTTTTCTCTAGGCATATATCTCTCTCTTTCTTCTCTATCTGCATCTGACCCCCTTGGATGGTTTCTGCATCTCAGGATGGGGTGATTGATTCCTTCTGTAGACAGCTGGAAGACAAACAGCCTGCAGACTGCTTTGCAGCACGGACTGATTTCTGCTCGGACTCTGTGATGAATTATTGGACTTTTAATACAAAGTGAGGACAGTGTAAAGAGAAAATGTGAAAAATGAGAAGGGAGGGATCTATGTTGAAACTGCTGAGCCAAAAGCAATAAAGGACAGTGGAGAGCAGTGTAAAGAAAATCCAACAAAAACATGATATTGTGGCTATGTACAAGAAGAATTCACACTCTGTAGTCACGTGTTGTCTGCATCAGCCCCTGTTATTGTTAGTGTATGTTAAAGACTCTTGCAGGGTTTGAACATGAAGCACTTGAAGCCTGAGGTTAGAAAACATTACCTCCTATTTGGTCGCCAGCAGTACCAAAAAATAAAAAAAATGTTTTCATTCCAAATTTTCCTTTACTTGATAAGTCTTGAGCAGCAAATTCAGTCTTCTGCAGACATCCCTAGAGCTTTCTTGTATCTTAAGCCCAGAAACAAATCTAGAAAAGACTTGTCAAAGAGCATCAATCACACCTGAGATGTTTTATCTTAAAAGACTGATATTCAACATTTTAGGCCTTGATATTTTTTATAGACGTTTAACAATCTCACTCTCTTTAACCCTGGTTCCTCAGCTTTGAAAAGTCAAATACTAACCATTGATTATGATATGTATTCTAAAACATACAACAATGCAGCAACATTTCTATTAACATTTATACCTGCAGGTGACCTATATAAGAACATCCATTTTCTTTACCTGTGTCTGAAAAGCAGACTTTTATAGACTTTGTGCTTTGCCTGCAAGCACAAAATCAAAGATTCTCAGCAGTTTTGCGAGTTGCAGAGATCTAGGAAGACATATTTTTAGTCATTTTCACTTTATGTTTAAATATAAGAAAGCACTCCAGCATAACATTTCCACACCTCTGATACAGTTGTATACTGTATATATTCTGATCTCAAACTGTTGTTGGGTTTCCTGAAAATTTGCATTTTATGTATGTCACAAATCAATGATAACAGAAATATGCATCGAGTACATGGCGCGCAGTGAACTGTGGCTTAGTGACCAGGGCCGTCTTACCTTCTCTTCTTATTTGTATTTCCAAATATTCAAAAGGAATTAACACCATAAGAAATATCACAGGTTTTTGGTCAAATATTTGAACATTAATTAAACCTAACCTTAACCCCAACCGAAGAACTGTTTGGCCTAAAAGCAAATAAATTGTAAATAAGAGATTAAACAAAACTACTAGACCGAAAGTACACAAACGAGCAGCCCTTCACTTCCAGGGAAAATGGCCAGTAGTTGAAACAAGAGCCTATTAAAACCAAACCAAAAATGCTCAGCTTAGGCTATTCAGGAACAAAACAGGCATTGCAAATCAATTTACCAGAAACTAGATCAGCTGTGAAAGTTTTCTGATTACTACCAGAAACAAATGATACAACAATGGCACAGGGAGCAGAACAAAACTAACACAGCAGCCAAATTACTCAACATTTGATTACAAATCAAACTGATAATCATGACAAGAAGCAACAGTTGTTTTGTTTTTTTTATGGGTTAGTAACCTAATAACTTACAAAACTCTCCTCTGTGATTAGAGGTCCCTAATCAAATGGAATTCATCCTAAAGGTTATTATAACAAAAACCACCCACTTAGTGGATGGATATAAGGGGTTTATTTACTGCCATTCGTGGCAGATCTCTCATGGAATCGGTTTTGCATTGTCCTACTATTGATTAGAGAACTGCAACTGTATGCCTTTATTTTACATATATGCCACTACTACAGAATTTACATGTATGCTAATTAAACGTTAAAGTAATGACCCAATAAGAGCATATTTTAATGTACTACAACAGTACACAGAGGTTCTGTCTGCACTGATGAAGATTCACTGACCTTGACATGCCGAATACTTGGACATGCAAGAGGTGTCAATTTTCGGATTAATTCAGATAATAGTTGTCTAACCACCAGTGGGAACTTACAGACAGCCGAAGTTGACCTGACAATTGTTAAGTACCAAAAAAAAGAAAAAAGGGTCATGATAGGGTCACTTATGACCACGGTTCCTACTCATTTTTCATTTTAAAATTCCATCATTTTCCATACTCAAACTTTTAGATTTCTTTCTGCAGTTTTTAGAACATTGTGGACATCTGAGGACAAAACATTCACCTGAACTGCCTAAATGAAAGTCCTATTTCTTCACTTGTGCTTGCTTGTGCTTATTGGATATGGATCGGAGTATACTGCAATAAATGCATATTCTGTGAATCAAGGTTTGTGAACTCTGATACCTTTATTTCATATAAAATGCAAACCATAAAAGTTTTAGTGCGATATTTGACATTTTAGCTTAACCTGAAATTGAAGGTGTCTGAAGTCTATGCGAAAAAGGCCCCTTTTTAACTTTTGAATTATGTCCCTTTTCCATTGGCTCTATTTAGGGCACCTCCACTCGGCCCGCTTTGCAAGCATTTCCATTACCATCACTGAGTAAGGATATGTTATGTGAACAGACTGCTGTTCACTGATTGGTCATGGGACCAGGAGAAATAAGGTTTTCAAAACGGTAGTGCATGGAAAAGTTAATAAAACTCAACAGCGACTATGATATTAAGGACCACAATAGCTGGAAAGGGTCAAACCAAATATAATTTTACTATTTACAAATTATAAACCATGCCTGAAGGCTAAAAGAAAAAAAAAACAAAGACAAATCAGTTTTCTGAATTACAAGCAGGGGTGGCGCACTGTATTTAATAACATGTTAAATCAGCTGATCACACATAACATCAACTGTTCAGATGCACAAACATTTTTCCTAAAGCATGCTTAACAATACCACCAACAGCGTGTTTGGTTTAGAAATTTATTAACGTCCTTAAGTGAAACAGCGTCTGCAGGAGGAGGGAGCAGGCAGAGAGCAGCTGCCCATAATCAGACTGCCAACATCGGATCAAATGGGAGGACGAGCCCGCTGAATCTACAGAGGACAATGTCCGATATCCAACCTAAAACTAACTTCACTGTGGTCAGAAATCTGCGGTTTTGCACTTTAAAGTCCTTCTACTCATTTTTACCATTGCTGAGACAGAAACGTCCTCATAAAGCCCAAAATTGTCACTTTTTCAGGCAAACTTCGGAGCTTGACCAGTCCAGACAGCAGCATCTCTGCTACCACACCCCCTCACATCAGAACCACTGAGCCTTATTTTATATGTTCTGGCTGGACCGTGGTCCAGATAATTATCCCAGTGGATCATTGTGTACATGGAAAAACATATATAAGCCATTCTTGATTATACAATAATACAAACATTATTTGTACTTTATTTACGTTTTTATTTTCTATTTATTTTTTTACCATTTCACAGAGATTAATGTGACAATGTCACACAATATCGTTAATAACGGCACAGCGCGATACACTAACGGCTGTAAGCGGGTCTTCAAGCCAAAACTCCAGTTGTCAGTGTGTCCATGTAAACACAACAGATTCCGTGCCAAGTGGAGTAAGAGCGGCTGGAGTGGAGCTGACCGCACTGCCTAAAGAGTACCAGTTCAAAAGGGGAATAAGTGTGCCTTTAGTTAGTTAAAAGAACAAAATAGAGATGGGATTAATGTTAAAATCAAGGATTAATGTGACAAATCACAGATAAAGCATGTTATTTAAATACAAATTAGTGTACATACCTCTGAAATTATTAGCATTGTTAGACTTTTGTCCTTTTTATAGCCAGAAGATGAGAAAATGTCTGGAAATATTGTTGTTCTATATTCTGTTTTCTTTTTTTCCTATACTTATCAAGACCTAGAAGGCTGTTAAAGAAAATTTAAGACTTTTCAAGAGTCTGGATGAATCCTGTATAAAAAACAATCTCCAACAATAAGCATAGCTCTGCAGAGCAGCTCTACTTGTAAGTGCCAAAGATGTAGAGGCTGCAGGTTATGACACCAGGGTTAGGTTTTTAACCAAAATGATGTCTGTTCCATTATCCACCTTTTTTTCCTACTGATTAAGCTGTTGAACTATCATGTTCATTACAAACTTTAATAGAGTAGGTTTAAGTAAAAATATAAACTGAGCTCTCCTTACCTTCTCCACCACATAGAAGATGTATCCTATCGGTTTACTATTCAATTTGCAATTATTAGCACTAAATGTAACTTTACCCTACAATCTGTATCATTAGTTAAGAAGTAAATCATCTATTTATTTTCCAATTTTGCTTTTCTTATGAAAATATTGTACACGTTCATTGACTTTAATTTAAAAAAAAATATTATTTCCTTCTTATTTCACAATTTATCGTTGCCATGCTCATACAATCATGGGAATCTGCCGCTGAAGTGGCTCGAGATAAAATGATGAGGTATTCAGTATCTAGTGTTGGTTTCACAAAGCCTGTAGTCATCATGAAGATGGGGATAAAGTGTATATCTCTACGGTTAATGAAACCCCCGGGATTTTGGGATTTAGCGTTCATAAGGTATTTATGAAATGTTCATTAAGTATTGATTAAGCCGTTAGGGAGCATTTAGACACCCAGACAATTCTTGTGAAAGATTAGAACTTGGCTTGAGAATAAGGAACACATAAGAATGAGAAATGCAGATAGAGAAGAAGACTGCTGAAAGAGAGAGAGAGAAATGTAAATGAGGGAAACTAAAGATGAGTGTGGTGTGAAGATGTGCAGGAAGGGAAAGAATGAGGGGACACAAAGGTTAGGAAGAAAATGAGAAGTGTGAGGAGGGAAAAGTTCTCCTCTTTAAATATTAACTAAGCATTCAGGTTGTGTTTTAGTCAGCAAGGCTACCATTAAGAGAGATTAGGTTTTAATCTTAGCGGGAGTAGGTTTGAATAGCAAGTAAGAAGTAAAGAGAAATGAATATGAATGAATTCAAGATTGGAGGAAAACAGGGTAGAGAGAAGAGGTGGGCCGAGGGAGGCCAAAGTCAAGACAAATTTAGATCTATTAACAAGAAAATGTGCAAGAATATATGTATGTCTCAAAGTAGGAGTAAGAAGCCAACACTTACTATGAATGGGAACTGTTTTCCATAATCATCGACTTCTTCAGTCTGAAAGTGCTCTGCAATATCTTTTCTAAGCATCTATGTCACTTTGCTGTACCTGCTCATACTTGCCAGTGCTGTGAAAGGAGCTGTGAGAGATTTGCGATTTGAAGATTTTCTATTTGAGACGTAGGCACTAAGGCTAAGAAATGGGATTTTCAAGTCCTGTCTTACCTCACATCCATTCATGCTGGCATACAAACAAAGCTGGCATTTTCGGTCAGTATTGAACCACTGCTTTGCCCTCTCTTTACCTTCTATATCATCAGCAGGTGTTTCTGGATGGCAGGGCAACTAGGAAATAGCAGGATAAGTGATAGAGACCTTCTATAATGCAGCATTGAGGATTAATGGGGCTGAAAAGACTAGCTGACTGGCTGGCTGGCAGGCCAAACACAGTAAAGGAGAGACACAGTTGGTGTGAAGCTGTTTCTAGAGCACAACAGATGTTGCAAATAGAGAGACCGAATGACAAAGACACAGAGCCAGGAAGAAGACGGTGTGAGAGAGAGTGACTCATTTGAAACCTGTAGAGCGAGAGATCACTGTGAGATAACTTTGTGCAAACAGCAACTTTAACCAAAGTAAAGAAGAGTTCATTCACAAGATTATGCTTCTTCTAGGTTTTGTCGCACTTGTTACATTAAGAAATTAACTGCGATGAGTATGAAGCTTAAAGACTTCAATCACTGTAAGATGGTAATAAATATGTTTTAGTTTCTTTTGGAAATGCATAAAACATTTGCAACTTAGATGTCTAGTGATGTTTTCTCCAACTGCAGCTTTTTCCAATTAGCTTTTTCTTGTAATGGTTTTTACATTTCCAATAATTCTGAAGTTCTACTAATTTATCACAGCAGCATAAACATTCACTCAGATTTTTAAACAAATTTGAACAGGAAATGTCATCTTTTGAGTACCAGTCACATGCCCTAATAAAACAATGTAACCAATTAATCCAACTCTCCTGAGCTTTCTCACTGCACAAGGTAGGTTTCTTGATTTAATTGTTCATTTTTAGTTTGCATGTCCTTTTTTTCCGTTGTTTTCTTCGTCAATTCTTGCCTTTGCGAATTTGTTCCTTCTGTAAACCATAACTGGGACAACTTCTACTCTAAAACGTCACATGCAGAACGGTCGCGTCATACTACGACTACGTCTTGGTTCATTACCTCCATGTAGATGTTTTGTACCCACTTTTATGACTAAAAATGTAAAGTAATTTTCTAATTTCTACTGTAAGGAAATGTGGGTGTGCTACTCCTGGGAATATTCACCAGCAGGAAGTCCGAGTTAATTTGGCCTAATAATAGTCCATAATCTGTCATATTTTAAAAGAGTGAAGTTTCCTAAAAAGGGATCTGAATCAAAATTAATGGGAATAAGGTAAATATCTTTAGTTAACAATATAATTATATAAAATTACAGGTAAGGGGGAAGGGATGAAAGGTGCAAAATGAAGGTACGTATTGAAGGGTACGAAATGAACCCGGCCATTGCTGTGAGTTCAGGGTTTTTTTCCTTGTGACTCTTACCCCAGTCTCTAGATGTCCTCACTTGTTTTCCCATTTTACAAATTGCTTCATATTCTTAACCAGCTTATCTGTATCACCTGTATCACCGTGTAAATACACTCTTTTATTAAATAACCAATTTTTAAATCCTCTTCTTATGTCAATTCATGCTGTCAAGTCATAGTTTATTTCTGCTGTTGGCATTTCCTGAGCCTTTGTCTTGTAGTTAGCCATTTTATTTGCATCTTGCACCTACTTCTACTGTGTCTGCATTTTTGTTGTTTCAACCACTTGCCTTAACAGTAATATGGAGCAGTTGTCTTAAAAAAATTAAAATATGGACTCTTTATCTTGATAGGTAATATGTTAATAAAGATGTGCAACGAAGGCATGCACAGTAGTGGAGTTGGTAGCACTGTTGCCTTGCAAGATGAATATTCTGGGTTTGAATCCTTGTCTGGGGTCTTTTTCTGTGGAATTTGTATGTTCTCCCTGTGCATGAATGGGTGTCTCCAGGCACTCCCACAATCCAGAAACATGACTGTTAGTTTAATTGGTCTCTCTAAATTGCCCTTTGGTGTATGTGTGCGTTGTTATCTTTCCTTTGGGTCTTTGTTTTGCTCTGTGTTGGAGTGGCCACCTGTCCAGGGTGTACCCTGTTTCTTGCCCATTGACAACTGGAGACAGGCACCAGCTCTAAAGCAACCTTAACCCTAACCCTACATGGGCAAGCTGGTATAGACAATGGATGGATGTGCCACTAATAATAATGAAGTTACATTAAAACTTTTATAATAAGCTCATTCATTCTGTTTATATTTGACAGCATTGTATTTCTTTAATGTACTTTAATAGAGGACAGAATCCACCACCCTGTGACTTGAGCATTAATAAAACCAGAATTTATTTTGTTTGTTGACCTGGATTTGTCCAATCAAATAAGCTGTGGTCATTTTTAGTTTCTTTTCCTAAACTGTATTAGATGAATGTTTTCATACAGAAAAAAAGAGACTTTTTCACCTATTCCTTTTGCTGTGAAGCCCTTAGTAAAGTCTCTGTTTAGGTACATGAATGAGCAAGTAGATCCCACACACTGTGCCCTGGTGTTCCCATGGTTGACCTCTCACCTTGTGACTCTGTCCCAGAAACATTTTAATAGGGTCTGAGTGTTGAAACCTGCTTCACTTTAATCATGCATGATGAACCAAGAATGATTTCAGTGATGTAACTCTTTCATGAAGATGATTCAGAGAACAGCGACAGATTCCCCAGCTGTTACACTAAACTGCTTTGATGTTACTACTTTCATGTGTCCCTTGCTTGTCTTAATGTTATAACACACAAGCATGCACCCAAACGCTACAGATAATATTCAAAGCCAGTTGCCCCATATGTGAAGACAACCGCCCCAGTCATTAGGTTGGAAACTGACAAATGAAAATCTTTGCCTGCCATGCACCTCGCACGTCGATTTTCAGAATTCAAAAGAAAAGTTGAAGTATTTCAGAATTTTTTATTCAGGCTGTTCTGCCTTCTGAGTCTTTTCTTATATGATTGGCTTTGGTCACATTCTTCTTGGCTTTGAGCTCTCTCTCTTCAAACATCAACCAATCCTCCATGGATAAAAGCAATATTTTGGTCTTAAAAGAGCCCAAAGGGCAGCTTTTACATCTCAGAAACAGAAAGTTTGCCTAGTAGGACATATATAGGCACACTCACTTGTTTCCCAATGACTTCAATCAAATTAAACATCTAATATATACAACTTACCATAGGGTGTTGGTCATTTCTCCCCTTTGCCATTTTTAACCCTTGTAGGCTTGGTCATCTCGTACCTGACTTTCCCGGTGTGTAATAAAGCTGTCTGCCGCAGGAGGTTGTGTATCATCCATGCATCCATTTGTACTTGCCAGGAGATGTTTTATATACACTCTGACAAAAGAAGATTTGATGTAATTTTCTATACTCTACTCATATGGAAATGCGATTATAATATTCCAAATAAATAATGCATACTCAGAGGAGGTCATTTAGACTTTGTTTTTGATTTGATCAGGGATTTTGTTATATTTCACAAGGGTCAACTGAGCCCATTCAGATCAAAACCAAAATAATCACAATAAATCATGAATGAGAGCTAAACCTTTTCAGTTGCTCTTTATCTTCACACTTAAACTAACTGGTGCCAAATATATAATTTTTGCTACTCCTATTTCTGAAACTACTATCACTTTTATACAGTTGGTAGTTTCCTCAAAAACCTGTCGTATTGAATTCTATGCTTGTCCTTTGCCCCCTGGTGGAGGATCTAAGTACTATATGTGGCAAGAGCCAGTTTTACATTTTAAGAAGTAGACTTTAAAATGGTTACAGTATGTAAAATGTTTTTCAAATGGCCTATAACTATATTACCCTACGTGTCAATGGTAATTTTCAATATATTTGATGTTATACTGTATCATTATTTAATTTCATGTTTTCATATTTTATAATCATCAATAAAGATAATCCTGCATTCAGTCCTTTTAGACCTGTTAATCATTTTATAATAAATTATAAAAATGACTTGAAAATTGTGTCTAGTTTCTGGAAAATGCTTTTCTTGGTCTGCAGCAGGTTACATGTAGAACCACTATTTGTGTATAACATTTTAATGCAACCATATCCTTTTATTTGACAAACACCACACAAAGAGATTTTGATCTCTTGCAGTGGATCATTTGCATTGAGTTCTGTCAAATAGAAAACAAACAATATAAGTATATGCATCCTATTTTACTGAGTGACACATAAGAAGGAGGACCCCCTCTTTATTGCATAAACATTTATTTCAACTTTGATGCCATTTCTTGATCCACAGGGGTTTTCCTTCATGCTTCAGGGGTTTTGGAGTGTGGAACTAGTGCAATCCATTTTCAAAACAGTTTCCACTCTTAGGAGTATCTCTCCTGTTTAATTTACTGCTATTTTTTAGTTATAAATATGTAAATAAACAGTATAAAAATTTTTCATTTTATTTTTGCAGCTTTTGAAAAGGAAAAAAATTCAGAAAGTGCCAAGACAGTGACTAACTCTGTACTTCTCTAAAATTAGTTAATATTCTTAACAGAAATATTTTATAGAATTTTATTTTTAAATACAATCGTCATATATAGTTGTTTTTATGGAAAATAATTAATTCTCCAGCAGTTGTCCTAAAATAGTTTAAACAACAAATATGTGCATGAAGATTGATGTTAAACATTTCCTCCTCTTCTTCCACTGCCTTTCCACAGCAGCAGGAGCAGGACCCCACAAACCTCTACATATCCAACCTGCCTGTGTCAATGGACGAGCAGGAGCTGGAAAACATGCTGAAGCCCTTTGGTCATGTTATTTCCACGCGGATACTGAGGGACGCCAACGGTTTGAGCAGAGGGGTTGGCTTTGCCAGGTACATAGACAAGGAAAAACACATCATCACTCACAGAGTAAAGTAGATTTGAATTTTTGTTTTCTAGAATGTTAGAAACTAAAGTTAAGGTGGATTCATTATATATAATGGCAATAATTGAGCCTCACAGAGAGATTGGGTTAAGTTTTATTTTCAGTATGTGCATTATTTCAGAAACAAGTTTTTTCTTGTCAGTGCAAGGAATGCATACTCAGAAAGTGAAGATTTGGGACAAAAAAAACACTGTTTGTTGTTGTGAGTTTTGCAGATTGAGCTTAGCTTCAGGTGTAAAATCTCATAATTTAATGAGACCTGGCCCAAACTGTTTCGCATGAAAACTAAAAGACAAATATAGAGAAATCCATATGCATTGGCAGCCTGTTTTACTAGTAGAATGACAGAGTAATTAAATAGAAATACTGTATATACTGTCTTGTATGAAGGTAATTGGACTCAATAACAATGGGCTCAATTGGATTTAATGTCATTGGAATTAAATTTAATCTGTTTGCTTTTATGTGAAGAGGCATGAGAGTACTTTTGTCATGATTTGGTAATAAGTAAATAAATGGGACTGCATTGAAAGATGTTAGGACATAACATGCACAAAAAACACAGCCACTAAAAGTGAAAGGCAAGAAATAAATGTCTAAGCCACACAGCTTCTCCTAAGAGGCATCAGAAGTACTCATGCAACATATGTGGAGACATATAGTCTCCAGTGGTTTGGATTTGTTAGATTAAGTGACTGACCTTTCTATAGTGTTACACTGTCTACCTTTTATTCCTTAAACTGTGACATAGAGATCAGAGACAACAGACATGAATACATTGACAATAAATTGCAACTACAAATAACAAATGCATTAAAAACCAATTAGGAGGATAAATGAAAGATTGCATAAAGTTTTTCTAAATGAAAGGTTTCTCTTTTTACTTTCTTCAAGAGACGGAGAGCCTGTCTCCTTCCTGGACATTATAATGGCTCAAAATGTACATGCAGACTTACATAAGTGTCTCAAAAGATGAAGGCCTTCAGGCATTTGGAAATTACACCCAAGAACAAGCCTGACTTGTGAAGCTCCACAAAAAATTTTTTTGATATCTTTCTTCTGAGAAAATTCCTACCAGTGTTGCTGCATTTACCAAACAGAAATAATTTTGGTAATCTTTACAGGAGTGTTGCATGATTTAATGTCAGGGAAAAAAAGGTCATTTTATGCAGTGTATGTAAATATCTGTACACTGTATTTGTAGCAAATTACAGTTTCTTACCGTTGCTACCTTGTGTTTACCTTCTACTTAAAATACACTTTCTGAACTCTTAGCATAGCAGCACACCTACACAACACAATTGGCCAAATTATTAATTTTCTTCTAAAAAAGTTTGTAAATTAAACACTAACTCTTATTTTCAAAACATACGACATCTTTTTCTTCAAATACTAACTTTAACAAAACATGAAAACTGTCTCAGAATGAAACCATTTTGTCCATAGAATTTTTTGTCAATTGAAGTGCACCAACATTCAAAATACTAGCAATTCTAGAAAATATAAAAATGCTTAATGTGATTTTTTTGTGATTTTGGTTTTGCATCAGTCTGGATAGACTATTTGTGTAATCCAGTGTCGGTTGTGTACAATACATTTATTGTTTAGGTGTTCGATGTCAGTGTAAAGGTTAAGAAAAAAAAAATCCCTTTTTCATTTTGTGTATACGGTAGGAGGTACAGCAGAGAAAAAACAAGAAATGGGAGAATGGTCGAAAGAGACCAAAATAGCCATCAAAAAACATTCCAAATCAACCCTTAAAAACAGTAACAAAAAAGGCACAGAAGAGAGAGAGAGAGACAAAGAAGAAAAACTGCAAAAAATCAGTTCTCAGAATCTGTCATCTTCAGGGTTAGGCCACATGTTTTCACCAAAATAACATCTGATGCAACTCACTGGGAATAAAACCACTTGAGAACATTGGATCTAACTCTGGCAATGTGGCTGAGATGACACTCCATAGCAACAAGATGTGACATGTCATGTAGTGGATGATCATGGCTCTACTCGTCTTCCCACTTTACATGCTTCTCTCCCCAGGCCTCTTATGCCTATTTTCCATTCACGGTTCCAGCACCGCACGGCGCCACTCCGCTCGACCCCACTCTACTCAGCATTAAACCTGCTGTTTCCATTGACTCACTGATGGCTGGAGGTGTGGGTTTAAGTCCCCATCTCCAGCCGTCAGCGTAGCTTGTCTGTAGTGTAGTGAATTTCGAAAATGCTGGTTGTTTTTGTGCTCATACAGCTGACCACGCCCATGGCCAGCTATGTGTCAATTACTGAATTTATACTACATACAATCAGCTGATTTTTCTTAAACATCGAAAATACTCCTAGACCAGAGCTTTGGAGTTTTTTGTGTTAAAAAAAAAAAACATTCAGCCTCTCATACTCTGCCAGTGGTTTCCTTTTCTTATGTATTAGGGGGTACTTCCTTTAGCCTTACCACATCCTTGCTTAGGAGGATTGCTGCAAAGTCAGTGACTCAGTGAAATCAACTGAGCTTCCAGTCAGAATTTTTTTTTTACCAATTGACTGCATTTTATTGTAACTAGGATCAAATTGGCATATATTTCATTGGATGTGAACCGGTCTATTTGAGTGGACTGATGAAGTGGAGGTGTTTTTCCTGTAAAGTGCCTTTCATGATATTTGTTGTGAATTGTTAAACTATAAGTAAACTAAATTAAATGTAATTGTTTAATTATAATATTTACAACCAAGGGACTTAGAGCCCCATTGGAATAAAAGAAAAACTCCACATATCCCTACATTCAACCACTTTGTCTCCTGTGTTTTCATGTGTGGTCCTCTCAGTTACACCGTAGAGCATGCCATGATTAGAATGCAGTCAAGTAAATATTCTGGGTCACTGACTGTACAAAGAAAACCCAAGTCCCACACAAAGTCATACATACCCACATCCTTAACCAACACACATACAATCTGTCCCCTGTCCCCTGCGTACACACACACACACACACACACACACACACACTGACATACTGGCTTTTGCTTGCCAAGCAGGCAATTAGTCATTGAGCTGTGATTGGGTGAGCGGAGCTGAATAGGGGCAGACAAAGAGGACATGACACACAACAGATCAGACTGAATGGAGCTTTTAAACTGGGACAAAGGCAAGGAAACCCCATAGAAAACACACACACACACACACACACACACACACACACACACACACACACACACACACAGGCCTACCTAAGGCATTTTTCATAGGCAGAGAAAGACACCTAGGCTGTAATCCTTTAACTGGCAAGTGTTTATATACTTAGTAAAATGTAGGACGCTTTTCTATGCATTTATAGCCACATACGCTACATTTACTTTTACAGAATGCTTACTTGGACCTACCAGAGATCATCTTTCTTTCTCTCTGTTGCAGGATGGAGTCAACAGAGAAGTGTGATGTGGTGATTCAGAATTTCAATGGTAAATTTTTGAAAACCCCTCCAGGAATGACAGGTAGGTGTAAAATAAGTGAATAAAATAAGCTTACACTATGCTGAATTATACTAGATTTTGTGCTTACGCAACGCATTTTGGTTCCTGTTATTTGTTATTCTTTCTGCAGTCTCCTTCTTCTGTATGAGCAGGAGTGTTTTCTTGTTTTCAGGGTCAAGTATTTTGTTTAAAAAAATGGGGTGACATGAAATTACTACACTTTAACTATTACTATACTATTCCTGCTATTACTATACTTTCCTGCAAGCCCTCTCATATTAAGACTTTTATACATTTATATTTATATTTAGTTATAAAGACCTTTAGTTTTCCAGACTCCCATTGCTTATGGATGAAACATGTTTTACCTGTTGAGTAATTCAGCTTTTAGTTTTAACACTTGTCTGAACATAAACGACGCAAGTACGACGCAAGTATCTCTGCTCTCTCTTTGCTTCCCACTTTTTAGACATCCTTCGAGTTGATTTGGTAGGAAGATTTGTGTGATTAATCTTTGCACTGTAAAAAAGAAAAATATATGCTAAGACAAACCATTGATGAGGCACATGTGCATACCCAGAGTGACATTGCTTAAAGCAAACAATCTGCTTCTTATTGTCTCCAAAGTAATTAGAAAATAGAAACTTGTTTCCTTCTAACACACAATAAGCTGAAAGGATGCAATGGATATCGAGGAAGCCTCGGGGCACACAAATGAAACTGACAGTATGTAATAGAAGAGGTAAATATACAGAAAAATGAAAGGAATGGAGTAATTGGGTAAAGAAACAGAGGGAAACAAGATAGGTTGACCAGCGGTATTGTTTGTGCTCTGAACAGATTACTCGTACTCGTACTCGTCGTCTTCCGCTTATCCGGGACCAGGTCGCGGGGGCAGCAGACTCAGCAGAGATGCCCAGATGTCCCTCTCCCGAGACACCTGCTCCAGCTCCTCCGGGGGGAGCCCAAGGCATTTTCAGGCCAGCCGAGAGACATAGTCCCTCCAGCGTGTCCTGGGCCGTCCCCTGGGCCTCCTCCCGGTGGGACGTGCCTGGAACACCTCCCGAGGAAGGTATCCAGGAGGCATCCAGTATAGATGCCCGAGCCACCTCAACTGGCTCCTCTCGATGTGGAGGAGCAGCGGCTCTATTCCGAGACCCTCCCGGTTGGCCGAGCTCCTCACCCTATCTCTAAGGGAGTGCCCGGCCACCCTACGGAGGAAGCTCATTTCAGCTGCTTGTATCCGGGATCTCGTTCTTTCGGTCATGACCCAAAGTTCATGGCCATAGAC
>JAHUTJ010009908.1:0-17012 GCA_036250325.1 Characodon lateralis
ATAAGTCAACTCAAAGTCAAACATATTTCAATCAACAAACTCTTTACTATGCTAAAACAATCCAACTAAACTACCAAGCAGAATTAAAGAATAAGGAAGACTAATGGGCTATGTACAATATAAACAATTTGATTAAAGATTATTGAAAACCATGACCGAAAAGAGTGATGCAACATTACCATGCAATGTTATTTATGTTTGAGAACCAAGGATTATCTTGAAGAATCTGGAAATGAAGTTAAGTTAGTCTTGGAACTAACTTAGGCAATAATCAGCAAACGGTTAGACAATCATTCACAATGCAACATCAGATAAAATATTATTTTATTAAAATAATGTTTTAAAGAAAGAACTGCTGAATAAAACCAACCTTCTGTATGACCATTTCTCAACAGTGTCTAATTAGCTGCCTTTATTTATTAAAATAATATTTAAAGAAATATTAATGAGGGAATATTTTTGGAAAAGAGCCAAATCTTTCTGGAGAAATGGGGCTTAATGGTGTTTACTTAGTTATCAAATTTAGTAAAATTATGTTAGGGACACATTATTTACTGGATTGAAAACTAGACATTTCTGGGTAAATATTATTTGGTAGCAAGCACGTGTCCTTACCTGTTAGCAGTTAAGCTAACAAAGAAGCTGATAGCTTAGCACCAGAATCAAACACACACCTTTAAAATACCGTTAATAAAAGGGTTAAAATGCATAAGCGCGGACGGCGCGTTATGATCAATCTTCTGTTTAAAATCACCCTTCAAGTAAAGTTTGTCTTAATTTTAAAAACATACAAACAAAGAACACAACTTCAGCACGTGTGCTGCAGATAAGTCTGGTAGCACCAATATGGCTGAGTTCAACCCAAACAAAACCAAACTTCATAAAATGAAAAATGTTTAGAGTGGCTGGAAGACGGCTCATTCTGTCCGCTGACCACACTGCACGTTAGCACGGGATGCGGCTCCTGTTGTCGTCCTCTCAGACTGGAGAAAAACCGCTCCACTCTGCTTCGTAGAGACAGCGTCTCTGCAGGGAACTCTGGAACACAGTTTGCTTCTGCAGGCCTCAGAGAGAAAGTAAAGCAATGCTTATACCTTAATCTCCCTTTATGAATGAATACCGGATTCTTTCAACAGTAATTCATCAGTACTTAACTTGTGCATATGATTGCATGGTCTTATGACACCCTTGGATCCAGTTTGAAGAATTTATGTCTTTTTGCTAGCAAAGAGACATTAGCGCACTGGGCCTCCCCTATCCCAACGATCACCGGTGTGGAAGAGGCCGGATGTAGCTAGAGCGGTGCTTTTATCTGGACAGTGACGTCACAGGAAGTCCGCAGTTATCCCGTTTCCTCCTTCTGAAGTTGTGCTGGAAGTCGGTTAAATGCAATTTATTTTGAAAGTTCTAGAAAAGTTTGTACTGGAGTTTTGACGTTGAAATCCATGATTGTGGTCCCAACACCTGCTAGATGTTACTGTGGCATTTGGTATGACCACAATATTATTTTAAATTGGCTTGAAATTCTGATCAAGAAAACATCACTAGGCTGCTTTGGGTAATATCTGTCTGACAGACCTCTGTTTCTGTGTTAGTAATAAATATTTTCATGCACTAGAGACAGTTATGTGATAGTTATAGTATTAAGTGTGCTTGTCTCCTGACTGTCTTTCTAAAGTGAAACATTCTATGTGTTCATTACTGTATGTGTTAAGTGTAGAATAAATACTGGCAGCCTTACTCACTGAGATCCTATTAAGCCTTAATTACAGGCCATGTTACAAATTAATATTGTAACAAGCTTTATTCTCCTGTTTATTCCATATAAGGGCATTAATAAAGTAAAGACAATTGTTTTGTATTTTAATGTATTGTGCAGAGAAATTATTTTGCTTGGCTGGATCTCTCATAAGTCCCCCACCGATCCAGTTGGTACAGAATAATAAAATATTACATCCCTCTGGACTTTATAGCTTGTGTGTTACACATTCAATTACTGATCAGTGTTCTAAAACGTTCAGGCCCTTTTTGAACCATCTCAATGTGAACTTATCTGCCATCCTGATTTTGTCTGACTCTGGGGAAACTGGGACCCTGTCCATTGAGCTCAATGTAAATCTTTCACCTGAACATGTCCTTTAAATCTCATGTTAAACATGTTCATTTTTCTTCTAGAAGTGACTTTTGGACATTGTTTCTGTGTTTTTTGTTTTTCTGCCCTGTCCTCTCAACCTGCAGTTAGTCTCAGCAAATGACAAAAAGCAGGGAGACGGGTTCTATTGGAGGCTTCTTCCGGTAAAAAGGGTAAGGGTTAAGTTATGGTTATTGTCTTACAATTATTATTGAACTACATGGTATGTAATTGGATCTAAACATGATGTTATGATTGCAATTTACTGATATGAAGAAATTGGAGCTGAACTAAATTTGGACAAAACTTGATTCTATAAAATACTGCAAGTAAAATGAGTTTATACAGTAACACTTCAACATTTTTCTCAGTTGAAATATTTTTAATTGGGCTATTGACATAAAATTCACACCAGATGCTGGCAAAAGCCCATGTAACCCACACATACAAACAAAAAGCTAATTGGTAAACAAATAAATTTATGAGCAAAAAATCAGAATTACATGGGGGATAAGTAGTAACTATCACCCTTACTATAAGGTTTGGAAAAGGAAAAACAAGACTTCTGTTTTTTAGAATTTGTTTGTAGATTACAAACTCATAATGCAACAAAGTGAGGCAAGTGTCACTGGAGCAGATGATTAATAACATCAACCATGATATCGTTACCTTTTTTTGTAAAACCAACAGTGTAGGTATCTCGTTTTTATCCGACTGCATCAGAAGGACCACCAGCCTTCAGGAAATGGTAAATAATTAATGACAAACCTGTGTCACAAACAGCACAGGTCTTTGAGAATCCGACATCTTTTGCTGTTGCAGCTACTTACCTACAGTAAATTTATCATCTTATAAGTAGCTTTTAGGCAAATACACCAACTGAGGTTTGCACGTGCTTTCCAGATAAAAAGTATTAACAGTCCTTTATTGAATCAGTGCCTAAGTCTCTTTTGTGAGGATTGTGCTATATTGAAAAGCGCCTTTTCTATGTTAATATAAATGATGATTGGTACCTCACAATGGCAGACTGTAAAATAAAGATAATAGAGCTACAAAAGATAAACAGTGCAAATGGAAAATACATTAGATTGTGCTCTTGTACATCCAGTGGAAACATAAAAGGAAGAAATGAGAGCCCTTTATAGCGATAGACATTTTACAATGGCCCTGAGGGAAGATGACACAACAGGGGAGTGGAGGCACAAGTGTTTTGATTAGGTATACTAATTATCTTCAGACCGTTAGCAAAAAAGAGAGAACATTAAGTTAAATGGCCTGCTCCAAATTCTCTTTGTTTCAGCAACATAAATAGCTCAACGATGAATCAGATCTTCATCTCCTTCTCACTTTTTGTAATCCTCTGACTCACCCCGATTTCTCTTCCTTTGAGGAGAGTCGAGATCTTGTTCATTACGGTAATCAGACGACGTTACACTGTTCCGTTATTAAACTAGCCCTTTGTTAAACAAGATTCCATCATTATGTATAACCGACAACTTAGTTCACACACCCAGGTCTCCACAGACCAATGAAACGACTACAGCTTTGCTGCCACACTTAGACAATAATTATAGTATATATTGTCACAGTGGATGCCTCCTGACAAACACGCCATATGCAGATTGGCCAGTTTACCAGGCAGAGAATAAATCAACATTTATTGCAAACCAACACTGGGGAAATATTTATCCTGCAGGACAAATGATGTTTGTGACAAAGCAGCCATATTGGGAGAAGTAAATAAGGCAGATTAACCGTTCTGGTGATGTTGTGTTCCCAGACATGTTCGAGGGGGACAGATGGAGGCAGTGAGACATGCAACCCTCATTGTTATCTCAGCCTGGGCAAAACAGCATCAGATTTAATCAAATAAAAATAATCTCAGCCTTAATTGTATGTGCTGTAAAGACCTAATGAGAATTAACAGGGCCTTAGACTTGCCATAAAGGATGATCAGCTAAATATCTCGCATGATTAGATCTTTTTTTTTTTTTTTTTATTAACATTCCTGACACTTTGTGTGCTCATGTTTTCTCTCTTTTTTATCCGTTAGACAGAAAAATATCCATTCTGAGCAAAGTCCACTGGTAAGGTTTAGCTGTGAGAATGAAAGGTCATCAAGCAGACTCAAGATATTTCTTTTCAGCAGCAACCTAAGCCACCCACTCATAACACTTTGCACTACATTATCAGTCCTGATGAAAAAAAGCCATGCCTTCTTTCATCTAACCTGAGAGTTGTTATCTTTCTTTCCTTGGCTTGTGGCTGCAGCAGCTTGTTTGTGCAGAATCATGAAGTGCACTGCCTGTCACCTCTAAACCGACATGATCTGCCAAAGATTGGTGGTAAAAATCTTTTTTTTACTTTTACTTTTTTAAGAATTTCTGCTCTAAATTTGAAGAAAGCTAAATGAAAGAAAATGACATAATCTATGCACTCTTTAAAAGGAATAATGGACATGTGAATTTTAAAGTCATATCAGCATTTACCTCCAGCAAAGATGAAAAAGAGACATAGATCAGTGAGGAGTCTCTGGGGAAAAGTCTAAGACACTAACAGTAACATATGCATTGTTATAAAGCTGAATATGTATATGTACCACTGTTTGCTTGCAGGGACTGCAGAGTTATTACTAAGAATTTATAGGTTCTACTTTTTACACATTTTAACTGTACAGCACTATCATGGAGACAACCTTGAGTTTATTTCTCAACAGGCCTAAAAATACTGGATTTGGAAAATTACGACTGCTGTTTGTATGAGATGTCAACTTTCAGTCTGAGTTGTTTGTCACCTTTCTGTGTCAGTCTCGCTAATGGAACCAATTCTCAGGGGGACTTGTTTGCAGATATCTGGGATGACACACAGGTGTTGTTTAGATTGTTACTAGATAAGGGTGTAAACTACAGTTTGGACATCCAGTTTTCTAAAACCGAATGGAAGAGGGATTACGCTGTCGCCCTAGCAGGAAGAATGCACATCTGATCCGTTCAATACCTTAAAGCAGATGGTTCTTTCTCAGTCCTGCACATTATTCTATAAATCATGATCTGTAAAAGAGTGGGTACTTAACTAGAAATGGACCAAACTGTAGTTTATATCACAGAAGGAGGGTTAAGGCCTTATAAGAGAAAGTCTCTAAAGCCCTAGTTCTGATTTTCTAGAGTGGAGTTCTGTAGAATATTGATTGCCAAACCTTTTATAAGAGGTACCACTTCATTAAATGCTAAGGTTTCTTCACCATATTGATATACATTTTTAAAGAATGGCACAACTTTCACTTTTTAGTTTGTTGTGTTATGTCTTAAAAACACAGTCAACACAGAAGGGTAAATGATGTCCAGATTTGAAGAAACAGAAAGAGAAAAGTCACTAGAAGTTCAAAATCTAAGTTGTGAATGTTTCTCACCAACCTCAGAATCCAACATGGCCCCTTTGTATATTTTCGTTGCACTGCTGAGCATTTGAAACTCACGTAGAGACACTTAAATCATTCATACACACATAATACTATATAATCTCATTGAATAAACATATTGCTACAAATATACAGTGTTACAAGCTTGTTTTGCTAATAGCCAGAACTCTGAGCATTGCAACATGTTAATCTCACTGGATTTTGAACTGGGAACTGCCACACAAATAAGTTGGATTTGACGTCATTTTTAGTTCTGACATCAGCGGTAAATGAAATATTACAGATTACTGATATCAGTAGAGCATTTTAAGCTTCTAAAAAAATATAAGGTGATTTTAGCAATGTTCTTACAATTAGGAAATAAAACAATAGAATTTCTTTACCAAACAAACTCTTCTTACTGCCACACCAGTTAAATATCTGGTCAAACTTCCCCACATGAACAAAACGATTGTGTCCACATTTTTGACACTGGAACATAACTTTTAACTTTTGCAGAGATCCATGATTAATTCATGATTAGCTATAACTTTAAATAGGTATTTTTGTGTTAAACTCTGAAAAAAAAAACTTGTTTTCTCTTTGTAGAAAATGACTGGGTGAGACCTCGAGCAGATGAGTAAGCTGCTTACAGTTGGAGATATTTTATCTAATTGCTTTGAAATTCCTGCTTCTCTCTCTGAGACTAAACAAATGATTATAAAATCTGTAGACTCTATTTTGGCCTTGACTGGACACAGTTTCTTCTGGGGTGATCATCACCTGATGATGTAACTATGAGCAGATTCTGGGAGATGAGTTCTAACAGTGAGAGTTGCAGATGGAGTTTGACAACAGAACCACAGCAAGACGTCCATGCCCAGTCAGATAGTTCAATGTTGAACACCTTCTAAATGATTCAATTGCAAATCGTATTTTTTTCTATTCACTGAGGGTTTTTGTTGCCAGAAATGTTTCCTTGAAATTTTGGTTTAAAAAGTTCCAGCCAAGTATTGTCTTGCTTTCCTTCATGCCTTCACATGCTCAGGATCACAAAGTGGCTTTCTTTTTATAGGTTTAGTCGGGGGGGCGGCAACCCGCGGCTCTAGAGTCACATGTGGCTCTTTCGCACCGCCCTAGTGGCTCCCTGGAGCTTTTTCAAAGATTTATAAAAATTGAAAAAAATGGGTGGTGGGGGGGGTATATTTTTTGTTTTAATATGGTTTCTGTAGGAGGACAAATATTACCCAAACATTCTTAACGTTTTCAAATGCTGTAAAAATGTGTAGAATAAATATTAAATTTCAACAATTCTGTCAATGAAGATTTGCGTCATAGCCTGCGACACACGTTTCTTTCAGCTTGGCGTAGTGCCAGGCAGGTCGCTGTTGCAAACAAACCGGTGGATGTGTGATGGGCCATGGATCCCAAAGGGAAAAAGAGAAAGATAGCTGAGGAGAACAGAGGATTCAACAGTTCTTGGACCGAATCATTCGCTTTCATTGCCAATGCGGAAGGATTGCCCACATGTTTGCTTTGTAATGAGAAGTTGTCAAATAACAAAAAGACTAATGTGGCAAGACATTTCCAGGGAAGGCATGCTACATTTGCAGCCGAGTACCCAGTTGGGAGTGAGAGAAAAAGTGTGATTGCATTACTTCTGGGGAAATTTGGATTGTGGATTGCATCTCCAAACTCCATTAATGCTGCTAGTTTTGTTGCAACCCGGGAGATAATAAATTGTGGAAAGCCGTTCACAGATGGTGGCTACATTATGGATTCATTCATTAAATATCAGAGCACCTATTTTCAGACTTCAAAATCAAAACCGCGATAATACAGAAAATTAAAGACATGCCTCTAGCCACAAAGACAGTTAAAGAAAGGGCCATTAAAATGGCAGACAACGTCACCAATCAGCAAATCAGGGACATTAATTCACCTCCAGTATACTCAATTTCCTGTGATGAGTCATGTGACATGATCAATATTGAATAGGTAGCGCTGTTATGCAGGTATGTGAACTCTGATGGGCCGCAAGAAGAAACGATCGAATTAATACCACTGAAAGGCCAAACACGGGGGGGACATATGCGAGGCTGTGCTGAAGTGTTTAAATGACAATGGAATAAACACCAACCACCTTTCAGTGGCTACAGCTGGGGAACCCAGTATGAAAGGATTACAAAAGGGTTTTGTGGCTTTATTACAAAAAGCGTTCGATCGAAATCTGCTTGCATTTCACTGTGTCTTGCACCAAGAAGCACTGTGTGCACAAACATTCCCACCGGAGTGTATGGAGGTGATGAACCTTGTCATCGAGATGGTGAACAAGATAATTGCAAAAGCATTAAACCACCGTCATTTCCGTGCATTGTTAGACGAAGTTAGCAGCAAATATTTAGATCTCCTGCTACACAAAAAAGTCCGATGGCTGTCAAGGGATGAGGTTTACGTTGCTTCGTTGTTTGTTTAGAACACATGAAAACATTACTGAAAAGCAAAGACATGAACTACCCCAACTGGAGGATACCGAGTGGCTGGAAAAACTGCACTTTATGGTGGATATGACAAGTCACCTAAACATGCTGAATAAAAGTCTCCAGGGGCAGGGAAACACTGCACTGCAAATGCTGGAAGCTGTTTTGTCATTCGAGCGCAAGCTGACTGCATTGGCCAGAGATATACAGCGATGCACACTCTCTCACTTCCCCTCCCCGAGAGAGATCAAAGAAGCCCACCACGATCACACACTCAACGGTGATTATTTACAAGGTGCGATCGTTGCTATGCAAACTGCTTTTGGGAGCAGATTTAGCGAGTTCCGAAGGAAAAAATGACACTTTCTTTCCCTGTCATACCCCTGCAGATTGACCTGTCCTTGTTGAATTCCCAGGAGTAAATCAAGCTGACTTTGAAATGGAAATGGCTGATATAGCTGACAAAGATTTATGGGTGTCCAAGTTCAAAAGTCTGACAGCTGAGCTTAAAGTCGTCACTCGCCAGAAACCCCAGCTTGCCCAAAGTCACAAATGGAGCGAAATTGAAAGCCTCCCAACACCCGAGAAACTTGTGTTTGACACATGGAATGCTCTTCCTGACAGTTATAGGAACATGAAGAAATATGCATATTATCCATCTTTGGATAAACATACCTGTGCGAGCAGATATTCTCAAACCTGAACTACATCAAATCCAAATTCCGCACCCACCTTACATATGAAAGCTTGCAGTCTTTCGTGATGATTAAAGTTACATCTTACATGCCCGATGTCGAGAAGCTGTCCAGTGATTAGGAGTCATCATGAGAGATTGCTCAGCCAATCAGAAGTGGACGTAGGCTAATGCAAACATTACATTGCATTAAATGAGCCAACTCCTACTAATTATTAAAATTTTCACATACCTTGAAATACTGGGCGAGGAGGAGGAGTAGCAACCATCTTTGAGTCTGATTTATTGACTAGTCCCAGACCAATTGATAGCTAAGACTCTTTTGAATATTTAATCCTTAGTTTTCCTCATCCAAATTGCAAAGCACTAAAACCACTTCTGTTTGTTGTTTTGTACCGTCCACCAGGCCCTTACTGTCAATTTTTAGATCAGTTTTCAGACTTTGTATCTAATTTAGTGTTAAATACAGATAAGGTCATTAAAAGGGGGATTTTAACATTTATGTTGACACTGAAAGTGATAGCCTAAATATAGGCCTTTAATGCTATTTTAGACTCAATTGGCTTTGCTCAAAACATTAACAAACCTACCCACCTTTGTCTTCATTCTCTGGACCTTGTGCTGACATATGGCATTGAGTGTAAAGAAACAAAAATGTGTCCTTATAACCCTGTCCTGTCTGGCCATTTTTTAATAACCTCTGAGTTTAATTTAGCGGAGTATTCCACACCTGAAAGAAATTTTCATTATAGTAGATCTTAATCAGACAATGCTGTAACAACCTTTAAAGAATCTGTTCCACTTTTAATTTTCCCATTATCACAGAAAAACACAGTGGAGCGCAATAATTGTGTTTCTTTCCCTTCACAAATTGATTCTCTTGTTCATAGTGTTACCTCCTCATTGCGTGGTGCATTAGACAATGCAGCCCCCTTGAAAAAGAAGGTAATTATTTATACGAAGGCTGGCTCCCTGGTTTAATTCAGAGCTGCATACTTTAATGTACAATGTTAGAAAATTGGAGAGAAAATGGCGCTCTACACACCTAGAGGATTCCTACTTAATCTGGAAAAATAGCCTACTGTTGTATAAAAAGACACTTCACCAAGCTAAAACAGCTTATTTCTCATCATTAACAGAAGAGAATAGGAATAATCCTAGGTTTCTTTGTAGTACAGTTGCTAAACTTACACAGAGTCATAGCTCTGTTGAGCCATCCATTCCCTTAGCTCTCAGCAGTCATGACTTTATGGGATTTTTTTTTTTATAAAATTGATTCTATTAAAAACAAAATTATTGGCATACTCCCGAAGATGATTACTTCATCCTCAGCAAGTGAGACAACATTGGAAGTAACCGTCGAACCTGATCTGTGTTTGGACTGTTTTGATCTTGTGGAACTTCCTGAGTTATCTGAAATATTAGCTTCATTTAAACCTTCAACTTGTATGTTAGACCCAATCCCAACCAAATTATTTAAGGAAGTATTTCCTCTGATTACCAGCCCCATTTAACATATGATTAATCTATCCTTAGAAAATGGATATGTACCACAGGCTTTTAAGGTAGCTCCATATAAACCTTTTTTTATAGAAACCTTCGCTTGATCAAGATGATTTAATAAATTACAGACCTATATCTAATCTTCCATTCTAAAATTCTTGAGAAAATAGTTGCTAATCAAATGTGTGAGCATTTACACAGGAATGATGTGTTTGAAGAGTTTCAGTCAGCTTTCAGAGCTCATCATAGCACTGAAACAGCTCTGCTGAAAGTCACTAATGATATTCTTATGGCCTCAGATAATGGACTTGTGTCTGTACTTGTCCTGTTAGATCTCAGTGCTGCATTTGATACAGTCGATCACAATATTCTCTTAGAAAGGCTGGAACGTGCTGTAGGGATCAGGGAAACAGCACTAGGTTGGTTTAAATCTTATTTATCTGACAGATTCAAGTTTGTTCATGTAAATGATAAATCATCTTCAAACTCCAAGGGCAGGGGCGGAGCCAAACATTCTCATCATCGGGGGCTTAGCCCACAAAACATTTTATCGTTACGAGGATGATATAGTACACTAAAAAAGTAAGAAATCATTTAATCTGTTTGTGTGGTCACTAAATGAATTCAACATTTGCTCTTACATTGCTTAAAGTTTAACCAGCTGTTCTTTAATAATCCTGATAGTATATACCAAGAGTATATATGTTCTCATTTGAATGATAATATAGACAACTACTAATGTTAAAATTCTGTCTTGGTGTCACTTATCTATTTTTACAAGATATAGGTATATATAGGATATAGGTAAGGAGAAGGCCTGAGTCTGGATCTCTTATGCATGAGAAGCTTATTACCATAGTTGCAGGATCCAGAGACACAAAAAACAAGACATTGTATATAACTATATTAAAACTACTTATACACAATAGTCTGGAGATACAAGCATTTGAAAATCAGAGGGGTAAAAATTACCCCCTTTGTGGTTTCAGAGTTACAGATATTTATCAGGTTTAGCCCATCACTGCACTTTTTTCACAAACCAATGCTTATCTAGTCAAGTGTAATAAAACTCAGTGGCACCACATTATCACATTCTATCACTAAACGCATTCATCCATCGTTTTGAAACACACATCTTTGCTCACTGCATAACAACATAACATAATATCTGGATGCTAGCAGGGGCCAGAGTTAGCAAGAGTTATGAAGAAGGTAATAAACTGGGGACACAAGCGCTATCATCTTTCTTGATAGGTTTGTTTGCACTTAGTACGTGACCACTACCGATCAGAAAAACGTTAGTTTGTGTTAGTCTGATCTCTTACTTCTCTGCTTTGCCTCCCACCATGAATGAATGAGCCGATGGAAGATGCTGCCTGCGCATCGATGTCTTGTACTGTTAGAGCACCAACACTGAGCGTGCCGCGTGATAAAATAATCAGGCAGCATGGGATAAATTTTCACTGTTATACTGACGATACTCAGCTTTACATATCCATAAATCCTGATGAACCCAACCAGTTAGATAGACTACAAGCATGTCTTGAAGACATAAAAAGATTACTTTAAATCTTCTGCTTCTAAATTCAGACAAGACAGAAGTTGTCGTCTTTGGACCGGGGTCGTTGAAAAAGAAACTGCTTAGTCAATCACTTAACCTGGATGGCATTAAATTGACCTCAGGTAATAAAGTAAAAAACCCTGGCGTTATTTTTGACCAGAACATGTCATTTAAAACCCATATTAAACAAGTTTCTAGGATTTCCTTCTTTCACCGCTGGAATATTGCCAAAATTAGAAATATCCTATCCAGGAGTGACGTTGAAAACCTAGTCTATGCATTTGTTACTTCAAGGCTGGACTATTGTAACTCTTTACTCTTAGGATGTCCACAAAATGCAGTTAAAAGCCTTCAGCTGATCCAAAATGCTGCAACAAGAATTCTGATGACAGTTAAAAAGAGAGATCACATTTCCCCTACTTTAGCTTCCCTTCATTGGCTCCCTGTTAAATCCAGAATAGAATTTAAAATTCTCCTTCTCACATATAAAGCCCTTAATGATTTAGCTCCATCATACATCAGAGATCTGAGTGTTCCATACGGTCCTAACAGAGCACTTCGTTCTCAGACTGCAGGTTTACTGGTGGTTCCTAGAGTCTCTAGAAGTAGAATGGGAGGCAGATCCTTTAGTTATCAGGCTCCTCTCCTGTGGAACNTGTGGAACCAGCTCCCAGTTTTAGTCCATGAGGCAGACACCCTGTCTACTTTTAAGGCTAGGCTTAAAACTTTCCTTTTTG
Source organism: Characodon lateralis (assembly GCA_036250325.1). NCBI lineage: Eukaryota > Metazoa > Chordata > Actinopteri > Cyprinodontiformes > Goodeidae > Characodon > Characodon lateralis. The sequence goes on from JAHUTJ010009908.1 coordinate 12,504, forward strand.
ATAAAGCTTATAGTTAGAGTGGCTTAGGTTATCCTGAGCTATCTCTTTAGGCTTTGGCTGCTGGAGGACATAATGACCACTTTCACTCTCTCTGCTACATTCTCATGCTACTCTCCAATTTTGTATTATTTGCTCTTATTTCAGCTTTTAACTTTATGTTCTCTCTCTTTTCTCTTCCTAGAAGCTACACCTGGCCTGACTCTGTGTCTACCTGTGACACCTACCTGGAGGGGGGCATTGTCCAAGCTTCTGCTGCCAACAACTTCATGCACCTTCTACTGATGATACACTTGGCCTTGTCTTTCAGTGTTTAACCCTATTTTTCTCCTAGACATAGCTACTGGCTGAGCTTTGACTGTGACTAAGTTATGTGCTCTCTCTCATACTTTAAACTTGAAAACTGGCTCAGAGTTTATCTGTTTTTTTCTTTTTAGATGAAACCACTAAAGGAGCTACATCCACTAACATGTACTTTTCCTTCCCATAGAAAGTACTCCTGGATCAGTGCTTCTGTGTTCTCTTTCTGTCTCTGTTCTGTTCTCTCAAATCCCCAGTTGGTTGTGGAAGATGGCCGCTCACGCTGAGCCTGGTTTTGCTGGAGGTTTCTTCCTGTTAAAAGGGAGCGTTTCCTCCCGAATGTCGCTACATGCATGCTCAGTATGAGGGATTGCTGCAAAGTCAACACCAGTGACTGTCTACTGTCTCTACATGCTCATCCAGGAGGAGTGAATGAGGCAAGTCACTGATTCAATGCAATCTGCTGATAGTTAGGATTAATTGGAATGTATGTACCTTGAAATTTGTATGATTCGACTGAATTGACTTTGTGAAGTGCCTTGAGACATGTCATGAATTAGCACTAAACTGAATTGAATTGAATTGAATTGAATTGAATTGAATTGAATTGAAGTAGAGAGGTGATGAAAAATGGAATCTATTTTTAGTTTAAAACACTTTCTTTACACTGAGAGAGGCGTCCCTAAAAAACAAATGTGAACAAACTGTAGCCAAAATTACTATCTAATGACAGAGGCTGTCGTAGCATTTTTTCTCAAACATGTTATTATTATATTGAATAACGTACACATTAAAAATCTATATTAAAAGTTAATCATGAAAAATTTTAAGGCTTTCTAAATTTCTAAATTATCAAAATTAGATTAACTTTATCTGAAATGTTCTTTCTTTCTTTCTTTCTTTCTTTCTTTCTTTCTTTCTTTCTTTCTTTCTTTCTTTCTTTCTTTCTTTCTTTCTTTCTTTCTTTCTTTCTTTCTTTCTTTCTTTCTTTCTTTCTTTCTTTCTTTGTTTTTTACCCATAATATATTTCATGTGGGCAGACTCAGGGACATTAGAATTGCATGCCTTGTTACCATAAAAACAGCCTTTGTGTATATTCACACAGCAGAGGTACTCATCTAATTGAATCTATTTCCTTTGCAGATGATGGGTTCACCTTCTGTCACGGTGGATGTTGTCCGATTTCCATGCTGTGGAAATATAGTTTTATTTCCTGGCTTATCTAGGCTGCCTCCAATTCATCTCCTCCTGGTTCTCTCAGCAGCTTTACCCGATCACCTCTCTCTTTCTCTTTCTGTCTATCTTGCTGACATTACCACCACAAGTCGAGAAATGATGGTAATTGGCCATTTTTGGCTTGGACAGCTACTAACATGAAAGCAAAAGTGGCTTCGGCTTGGAGTGTTGGGCCCTATAACCTCTTCAACAGTTTTTCGCTTAATAACCAGAATTTTTCCCTCACGTTCTCAGAAGCCTGCATTAAAACATGAACGTGCACCTAGGTAAATGGATAAACAGAAATAGAACACTAATGAGCACAAGTCTCCACTGATCTTGCTATTTTCCTAATAGACACTACTGTACTGGTGCACAAAAACAGATAGGGTCATGATGTCAAATACAGCTCATGTTATGGAAATGTTCAACTGCACATTTAAAAACAACCAAGCACAAATTTACATTGACACAGAAATATAGCTTTTCGATATTCATAGTGATTGATTAATGAAATTATAATGCAATCTAATCACAAGCACATTAGCTTAATTGAAAAAAGCCATTACAGAGGATATATGTCTTACAGTTTAAGGTGTAATTTTTACACAGCATTTAGAGATGTAGAATGCCTCCAAAAAGTATTAACACCCCTTGAATTTTTTTTTTTTTTTTTTTTTGACATAACATTTCACTTATGTGATAGATCAGCACAAAGGGGTGCATGCTACTGAACTGTAAGGAAAAATGGCACATTGTTGTCAACAGATAAAAAGCTGAAAAGTGTGGCAGGCTTATAGGCCCTTTGAATCAGTTGTTTGTAGAACCACCTTTTTAGTGTTTTATTTTGGTTTGCTTTCTTACTCCCATTCACCATGTAATGGCTCTTCCTTTGGCCACAGTTACCTCTTTGAGGGGATAGATCTGAAGCTCACCAGCTGCTTACCTGGCTGAGTACTGAAAGGCTGATGCACTTTTTGGAAGGGAATAACTTATTTAGAGACTTATCAAAGTCGTTTTAGAAAAGGAAGAAGCACACTAGATCTGCTCATTTGTCTGGACAATGAATGTAGGAAGGCACAGATTAATAAAGAGATTCTGGCCACAATATTTTTTATTTAGAATATGGATGTGATGTGTATGGTTGTGCCCTGTAGATTGAAGATGAAAAAATACCATTATGGCTCAGAAAAAGGCAGTTCACAGCAATCTGCTGATTACATTTTGGTGTATAGAGGGAAAACAATCCAAGTAAGATTGAATTCGAAGTAAGATCACTTTGAATCGGAAAGAATACAACACAACAACTGAGCGTACATGGAGCTGACTTTCATCCTGAAGTTTTTACAAAAGACCAACACTGATCTGCAATCACGGGATATTACGAATTAGAACAAGGCGGTGGATGTGATACAGGAATTTACAGACCTGATAGAAGCAACAGGTGTGGCTACAAATGTCCTGGACAATAAGATTAGTATATGGGAAATGAAATGAAATTATACAAGTGTATATTTGGCAGAGTGGTGAACAATATGGCATTCTTCAGAATGGGTATAAAATAAGTAGTATGCTGTTATTCATTGTCAGTCGCCTTGTCTATTGATACATTAACAATGAACAGTCACCCAGAAATAGTCTTTCAAATCGGATCACCAAACTCACGCTTGGTTGAATTAGGGCAAAAGAATAGTTCTTTGGGTTGCAGCTCATAAAGGTATTCCTAGCAGATAAATCTTTAAGCAAAACAATACAGATATTCAAAACAGACTTTCAAAGTCTGCAGGGTATAGCATGGCAAGGAAAGAAATAATCAAACTGTGGCAAAAACACTGGGAAGACAAAACAAAAGCAAAACAGCTAGCTGTTTATGGTGCAGCCAAAGGTGCGAGAGGTTAGAAGCCACGGCAACAGCAGGAAAGAACAGGTTATAATCAGCTGGCTTAGAATTGGACACAATGATGTGAACAGTACTCTTCTCATCTTAGAAAAACATTTATGGTTAATTTAAATAAAGCATAAAACAAAAGACAGTTTAATATATTGTGCTGTCTTGTAGAAAGGAAAATGCAGCCACAGGAGTTTTAAACAGGGAAACAAGATGGTTAGAGCTTGGAGAATTTATTTTTGAAATGTTATCAGCTCTGGAGACTCATCGGAGAAAAAGGAAATATTGCTTTTTGTTTTCTAAAACTTTTGGACTTCACTATAGAACAGGATTTCTATTGAGTGATGAGTCAGGAAGCAGAGCTTGAGTGACAAATAGGGCACAGTGATACAACCATTTTCATTGCTCATCTAAATTGTTGGAACCTGTTGGAAACTTTTAACCAAATACATTTCTAATATGCCATTTACCTCTTTACTCTGACTACATGCATTTGGTTCATAATTCATCTGAAACACACAGCAATGACAGTTGGAAGTCTTCTGGGGTATAACTCCACTAGCTTTTGATTTAAGCCAAAAAGCAAGATTGGGTCTTATTTAATCAGAACACCTTCTTCCACATGTTTGCTGTGCCCACTACTTGGATTGTGGCAAACTGAAACCGGAATCCTTTTATAGATTTCTCTGAACAGTGGCTTTCCTTTTGCGACCAATATCTGGAGAAATAAGCAACCAGCTACTGTATACAGAAACAAGCCTTAAGGAAGCGACCCATCAACCAACTCCCCCAAGGCCTCAAAATATACAAGTTATTGAATTTTGTTTTATCAGTTATTGCTTTATCCAAAATATTGCCCCTGACTTTTACCTTAAATTAGGGGCTGTAGTTCTGTAGCAGGAACTAAGGTATACCTGAGTTACGTTTTGCTGACATTACAATCAATAACACGCTGGTTGTTGAATCTTTTTATGATAAACAGACTTTTCTTGAATTTAAGAGTTGTAGCTTCACCAGCTAAAACTATAAATATATATATGTATATATATATATATATATATATATATATATATATATATATATATATATATATATATATATATATATAT
>JAHUTJ010009909.1:0-17004 GCA_036250325.1 Characodon lateralis
GAAATATTTCAGTTAGTGTGCAATGAATCTAAAATATATGAATGTTAAATTTTCATCATGACATTATGGAAAATAATGAACTTTATCACAATATGCTAATATTTTGAGAAGGACCTGTATAAGAAGTGAAGAATATTTGTGTGTGTTAAGGACTGCAAAAAATAAACTGTGCCAGTTACTAGATTACTTTGATGTAGGGCTATGCAAATAATTTAACCTCTGGAACTTTCCAAGAGGAACAAAAAAAGCTACTTGGAGTATTTTTTAAAAATCCAACAAGAAGTTGGCCATTTTGGATCCAAAGCACCATTTTGAGGTTTTAAATATTACTTGAATGAATACCTCATTGATTTCCTCCTAGATGTTTCTTTTTTCATGCTTGAATTTTACATTATTATGGTTTTGATTTTTATAAATTACATATTTGAATGAGATATGTCGATCATATTATCTTTTTGTGGGTAAGCACAAAGAAAACACCTTCAGCCCTTTTCTTCTGAGGGAGGCGAGTTCACCATGCACTTTGAAAACTTTCTTATTTTCTCTCTTACTATAAAGCTTTCTTTACCTTTCTTCAAAAGCAGAGAGATGCTTGCCTGATTTAAAGTTTGAGAGAGTGCACCAAGAGCCTCAGTAAACATTTCTAATCAATATGGAACTAGCTGCTTCCAAAATGTTTTGCAAAACTCAGATGGAGAACCACCCGGGCCTGGGCTTTAACAGCTGTCTTGAATTCAAATGATGTAACAGGGTGCTCTAGTCTATCCCTCATACATTGATCTAAAACTGGAAGGGTCATCTTTCTAAAAAAGGGTTCAAGTTCTTCAGGAACACGATAATGGTCAGATGCATACAATGTTTTGTAAAATTGCATAAATGTTTTATTAATTTCTAATGGGTCTGATGTGACAACAGATTCTGTTCTCACTTGTGGAATTAGAAGGCACGTATAAATTTGACGCAAACGGTGAGCCAATAGTTCACTAGTTTTATCTCACTGCTCATAAAACCTTGATCTTGAAAGGAGCAGCAGCCTAGAGGCATGTTGAGAGGTAATAAGATTATATTCTGTTTGTAAAGACACCCTCTCCCTTTAGATTTCTGGTAATTTTAAAACTGAATACTAACCATCTAATGCTGCTATACCCTGAGACAAACTGACCAATTTTGCTTTCAAAAGTCTCTTATGGTGTACCTCATAGGAGATAATCTCCCCCCTTAAAGAAGCAATAATTGACTCCCACAACACATCGGCTGATATAGCTGGGGTTTTATTAATTTGAAAAAGAAGTCTAGTCTCTTCGAGATAAGTTCAACAAAATCTTTGTCCAGCACAAGTTGTATATTAAGGTGCCATGGAGGCTGTATGTTTGTGAATTTCCAAAAATATATATTTGTGGAGACTAATGCATGATTTGTCACAGTTCTTGAATCATATTTACATCCAGAAACTGCAGTAAGCAATGAACTGTCTATTAAAAAGGAATCAAAGGTGAAAACGTTTGATGCACATGAAAGAAAAAGGAGTATTCTCTTTTATCTGGGTTATAATAACGCCAAGGATCAATAACATTATACTCGTCGATCAAAGCTTTGATTACTTTGACAGTTTTAGATTGTGATACTGAGGTTGAGGAGGAACTGTCTAATAAAGGGTTTAGCCAGCAATTAAAAATTCCACCTGAAATTAAGTTGTACTGAGACAAATTGAAAATATCTATTTGAAGAAGGTTTCATCATCCCAGTTAGGAGCGTATTTGTTTGCAAGAACAACCTTACCCTCAAATATAGCCAATTTGTCAGGGTTAGCTGTGGTTTAGTTAAACCAAAGTGCTGATCGGTGCTCGGGAGTCACATGGTGAGTCAAAAGTCTCTTTCTTTTAATAACAATTATGAACAGGAACTTACAAGAGCCAGCCAGACCATTGAAGACAGACAGAAAGTCATGACACCAAACAGGGTAACATCAGGACTGGAACTAGACAAAAACTCAGAATAGTACTGGGATGATAACAGGGTGCTTAATGGGAGGAACCAGTGGTGACAAATGAAAATCAGAAAGCTTAAGTACTGAGGGAAGTGGAGTATGAACCAATGAGCAGGGAGACATGTTAATCAGAGGAAATGTGGCACAGGTGTGGAACACGCTGCAGGGAAACTGAGGGGAATGTGTCTAATTAAAACTAATGAGCAGAGGGAAAGCTGGGACATGAGGAACTAAACAGAAAACAAAGAAACAAGACTAAATAACAAAACCAAGGGAAAAACAGATCCATAGGAAAATATAAACAAACACATGAAACATAAGAATCTAGCAAGTAACCAACTACACAGAAGAGAATAACTAAACTAGGATAAACAGAAAAAACACCTGGCAGAGCAAAAGGGAAAAGAGACTCAAAAACACTAACACTGGCTGGACATGACACAAATACCATAATAAACCAAAATCAGATATTGTTTTGACATGAACAAAAGGAAAGTATTACAACGTCTCTTGCTTTACAAGAAAAAGCAGAGAGAAAATCTGACCAACCCAATTACGGTTCAGTCTAAGAATATCCTTAATTTTTAAATGAGTTTCCTGCAGAAAGATTACATGAGCGTTAAGTTGATGTAAATATTGTAGGAACTTACTTTGTTTAATCGGATTGTTCAGTCCTTTGCAATTTAAACTAACAAATGTAAAATCTCAATGTACGTAGTAAAGAAGTAGTAAAAGAAAAACATTAACCGATATGGTTGGGAAAATAAGTAAATTAAATAAACCCACAGACATGCATACCACTTAGTATGATTCTTAGGAAGAAACCTCCAATAAACAGTTACTCAGAGCAATGAACAAACCTGAGAGGCACAGGAATAATAACGTGACCATAGTATGTATACTCAAAATAATAGCATCACTGTGCTCTATGATGCTGATATGCTAACTACTGTAGTAAGCCACATTAGCACAGCTAAAGGCTAGCGACTCAGGTCTCTCAGAAGCAGTAGCTGTATAAAACAGAGAAAGAAAAAAATGCAGCTTTCGTCAGATTCCCGAGTCTTCTTCGTTCTCTTAGTCACGAATTCCAGTGGCTTGTCCGGGTCTTCAAACCCGTGTGTGAGCCATTGGGTGATGTGTAATGTAGCCAGGTACCGAAAGCTGAACTTCACATTAGCACATGAATGTAGCCCCCTCTTTACCTTAATGAAAGCTGCTCTCTGCACGGCCACAGTAGGGGTGAAATCCTGGAAGATATAGATTATTTCCCTGTTATAAAGCAGAGGTGAAGCCTCCCTTGCCCGACATGGGATATTTCGGACTTGGAACTTGTTAACTCTGATGACCATCGGTCGTGGTGGCTCATCCTCCTTCAGGTTTAGCACGTAATGTGTGATGGGCTCTGTCTAACTCAGTCAAAGCCTGGAGATTCAGCAAGTCAACATTTTTTCTACTGCACGTTTCCAATGAAGAGAAGATTGATGTGTCAGAAAAACTCTTCCTTTTACATGTTGTTTTTCAACCACTACATTGACGAAAAGAGTAACACTGTACTTGTACCACAGATTGACAGTTATGGCTCTAATTAATATTTAAACATTCCAAAAGAAGTTATTGTCTGAATCAGAACCAGTCTTGGCTTCTAAATGACTATAATCAATTGTCTTTCATCAAAATACCTTCTGTTCATTGCATACACCTCATTTAAATAATTTCCCACTTAATTAACTTTAATTATTTAAATTATCATCTACCCATGATAGATGATGTTTTTTTTCAAAGAGATTTCTATTTTCCATGGTAATCTTAGCCAGACAACATCACTGTGCACCCTATCCTAGAAAGCAGCAGTACTGGGGCGTAAGTCTGGCAGATGGCGACCAGAGCTGTAAAACTGCAAAGTTCCCTGCTTCTGTTGCTTTATGTCCTCCCTGATAACTGGCAGCTGATATTTACAGCAGACAGCAGTAAAGGAAGCTGCTTTAGTAGAAGCGTCTGTTGTCTGCAGTGCTGCTGACTTTGCAGCTAAGTATAGCATGTTTGCTTTTTAGCTTAAATTCTTGTCAAAGGTGAATCAGCAAAAGTCCAAGGATTTCTGATTTCTGGTTGCTGCAGAGAGAATGTAATTTAACCCAGAAAGCTGAAAAAGAAAGGAATGTTATTAATTTTGCAAAAGTTTTGTTTCCCTGCGTTTGTAAAAAGATACATTTCTGTTGCACTGAATTAGAGGTTTCAGGGAGGAATTTTGACCACTTTTAATTTCCCAGATTTTTTCCTTTAGAACTACAGAAAGACCACAATGCGTGATGACTAAAGCGAAGCTTTGGAAGCTTTAGGGTGAGTTAGAGCCACAGAAAAACCACATTTCCTATGCTTCACCATCTGTGCTGTCCTACTAACAGCTCTTCCCACATCATGCTCAGTTCTGTGACTCTAATATCACATTACACCTCACTCCCATTGCCATTTCCACTTCCCCCAAAATTAAGAGATGTTGGAAAGGGAGCATTGGCTGACATTAAGTTTGGTCTGGTCTTTGTCAAATATATTTTGTGATTTGTAAGTGGAGGAATGTTTTCTTACATAAGGTTTGCTTTGAAAAGTAAGATTGTTTTAGATTTAGTTGCATCTTAAAATTTTAGGTTGGTCATCATTTACTTCAGTGTATACATGTAGTTACCCCTTGACTCAGTACTTTGCCTTCAGAACAACCCTTAATCTGTAGGTTTTCGGAAGTATTTCACCATCAGCTGGAGCAGAGTGAAATGTGTGCCCACTTTTCATTGCAAAATAATCCTAATTTAGTCAGATTGGATGGAGAGCATACGCGAACAGTGATTTTTTAGATTTGGTTGGATTTAGGTCTGGATTATGGGCCATTCTGACACATGAATGAGCTTTGATCTAAACCATTGTACAGTAGCTGTGTAGTTTTCTTCCAGGATTGCCATGTTTAGAGTTCCATCAATGTTTCAATCCATTTTAACCATTTTGTTTTTGTCCCTGGTGTTAGGAAAAGCTTTGTTTTATGCTGCCACCAGCCACATGTTTCACCATTGATATGGTGTTTTTAAGATGATGTGCAAAATCAGTATTCCACTCCACATAGTGTTTTGCATGTAAGCCGAAAAGACCAATTTTGGTCTTATCTGACCAGAGCACTTTGTTGCACATGTTTGCCTTGTCCCCTACATGACTTGTGGAAAACTGCAAACAGCACTTTTTATGGTTTTCATTTAACAATGGCTTCTTCTTGCCACTTTTCCATAAAGGCCAGATTGGTGGACTACATGACTAATAATTATCCTGTAAACTAGAGTTGTAGATATACATGTATTTGTACAAAAAAACAAAATGAAAAAAATAAACAAAACAGAGAGAAGACTCCCAGCTATCAGTAAAGTCTGCTATTTGATAACATTAAAGTTTCTCACTTAGCTACAAGTGACGATGGAGAAACAAAGGTGGAGCAAATCAAAGTTTTATGTCAGCAACAACAATAACATACATAGCTAACTCTAAACTGAATTTAAAGTCATTGGTATAGAGAAAAACCTGTAGCATTCAACCATGCCCAAATGTCATGGGAGTCTTTATAACAGCAGACATGCAAGTATACACTGGTACTGTGTCGAGAGAAGTCTGTCCGACAAGAACAATTTTACCAATTTATGTATTTATATGTCGCATTCAAATACAGGTCATACAGTGGATTATTTATACGTTAAAACAACTTCAAAGGGGTTAAAAACGTTTTTATTAACAAATGTTGGCATAGTCTTATTTTAAAATACCTTCACAACTTTTAAGTGAATTGATTGTTGTATAATAAAATAACTGTTAAAATCACACAAAATATCAAGTCAGTTCTATAGTGGTTTCTTCTTTGAAATGTTAGAACATACTGATTAAATCCAAATATCGTCAGACAATGTTAGCACTCTTTGTACACTGTTGAATATTGTTAAAAATATTTCTACATTTTAAATTTTTTGTCTCGAATAAAACACCAAAAATACAACAAACCTTAAGGCCAAGGTATGTGCCGAACCATAATTTTCCAGATTCTCCCTACCTGAGCTGCGGATTTTTGTAGCTCATCCAGTTACCATAGGTCTCTTGGCTGCTTCTTTGATTAATGCTATTCTTGCCCAGCCATGTTTTATTAGGTTTGTAGTAGTAGTGAACAGTGTTCTTCATAACCTAACCCTGCTTTAAAGTTCTCCTTGACTTTATCCCTAATCAGTCTACTGTGTTCTTGGTGTGCATTATGTTGTTTGCTCATTGTTCTCTCACAAACCATCTTTGGCCTTTACAGAACAGCTGGCTTTACACTGAGATTACATTACACACAGATGGAATCTGTTTTCTAAGTAGTTGACTTCTAAAGAGAATTGATTGCAGGGGATTTTATTCAGTGTTGGATTAAAATCAACTGGATACAAATGTGCATCACACTTTTCCGATTATTATTTGTGAATGCTTTTGAAAACCACATGTCGTTTTCCCTCTACCATATAATTTCACATTACTCTCAAAAAATCACAATAAAAAACATTATTTGTGGTTGTACTGTGAGGAAAGGTCATGAAAACAGAAAATGTAATAATAGGCTAAATCCATTATGAAGCTTAACTAGTACTGTGTTTAAAAACATTGAAGTTAGGTAATGTAAATGTAAAGCCACTGCACTTTCATACTAGAGTGGAAAAACACCAACTTAAATGGAAACTTGTATTTAGCTTACTTATGTTATCCTTCCCTATGTATTGCATGTTTTTAAAAGTTAAAATGTTAGAGAATACCTGAAAAAGGGATAATCAGTTTTCAGGCTTTGTGTTGTTTTGCCAATGTTTGAATGAAGGATGTAAAATTATGCTTGGATGAGATTAATAACAACAAAATTGTTGTAAATAGACCTCTTTGTAAATAGACATTTGGATACTCTGTCAGTCTGTCTTTGTTTATTAGGGGGTCAGGAGTCACATCGGCCTCTCATCTGGTTGGAAACATGATGCTGTCAAGTTCAATTTCCCATCCAGCAGTCCCTGATTTCATCATCCAAACCAAAACCAGAAATGGCTACAAAAACGTCTGGCTCACAGCTCTACGTTGTACATTTGGTTCTTTACGTATCAGGCCTCAGGCAAAACAAGTGTCCCACAGCTTATGGCTTTTCAAGCGAATGCCAGAGAGGTGGAAACTGGAAGAAAGCTCTGGCTAAGGAAGGCCAAACAGTTGTGTTTAAGTGCAACCCTATCTGAACACTCAAGGCTTTTGTGGATGCTTTAAGTCAAAAGATACATGTATCAATCATCAGTGCCATTTTTGAGAAGAGGTTTTGCCCTGAAAGGCGAAGAGGAGGGAGTGAAACCCATTTTTTTATTATCTCATTTTATAAACATTCAAAGTTTCCAAACAAGCAATTATTTGTTGCCTTGTACAGTGTTCATAGCTCTTGAACGTTTCACATTTTGTGACATTACAACCTCAAACCACATACCAAGACTTGGAATTCATATTGCTTTATTTCGGGGGCTGAATAAAAATGCATCTTTTCTTTGTACAAAAATAAAAATAAAAATATCCCATTTCCTAAACATTTGACAGTCTTGACAAAGTGTTTTGTGATTGAACCCCTGACATACCCCTCCAGTGGTCACTGCTGCCTCTCCAAAGGTGTTGGTTATGTGCTACATGTCAGACAGAGTTGGTCCCTTGTCAAGCTGCTCTTACACGATGAACAGTGACAGTAATCAGCCCGATAGCAGGTCAGTTTTGTCAATTAAACAGAACATTACCTGGCTTAGCTTACCCCAAGTCTCATGTTTGCCTCAGGGATAAAGCCGTGGAAAAATGTGCACCGCATGGATTGTACGATAGTGTCAACTCCTCTGTTAATCCTCTCCGAAGCTTAGAGGGGCATGTTTAAATCTCCGGATCTTTGTTAAACTCTCAGAGAATATCCCAAATTTGTCCTGCCTTGAACCTTTTTTAAATGGATCAGCACTCTGAGGAAAAGCAACATTCCAGTCTTGTACCCTTTGAGTCTTTGTTTTTCCTTAACTGAATGTACATTTTGTGCTCTGTGCCTGTGTGTCCCTTTGTGCACCTTTGTCATTAATAATTTTAGACCTCCTTTATTCCCCAATGTTCGTCTGTCAGTGACTTTAAAGGTTTTTGCCTAATAACTCTCATTTCACTTCATTAACTTCTAGCTTGGGGGTCTATTCAGGCTTAGATGATATATTACAGCACACACACAAGGGAGGATGTGTATGCAGGAGTTTGCACATACATATATTTCCCTCCTTGCACCCACTCATGCTCTCTCCTGAGGTGCGGTGCTGCACCCAGCTTGCATCAGTGCACTGAGACAGACAGAAACTGACTGGGGGTCTCGGTAATGTGTTGTAATGCTCGCATAATTAATGTTGGTTCTACAGGAGTTTTCAGGCTCATTTTGGAGTTTTACATTTTCCTTCCTAAAACCTGGTTATGGCTCTTGCTGTAGTACAGTAAGGCTCAAAGCTTATCTCAACAATATTTGTCCTAATTTGTCTCAGATCTAGTTTAAATTAAGTACCAGCATCGTGACTATGTCGTTTACAAGCTTCTCTAAGATTGTTGCAGCTTTATTATAATACCAAACACCTCTTAAGAAGGGGCAATGAGCTTCCTTTGTAATTTATTCTTTAGCATTGCATGTTATTGTTTTGCTTTCATCACCTTTTAGCAGTCTGTATCTTTTCCCCAGGAAGCAAAGCATGTTATTCATTCTAGTAATCTTTGATCACCAAACCATATGGCTAATAACCTGCTTGTTTTCTTATGTAGCAGGGGAAATTATGTGTTGGCTTGTTTTGCCTCAGAGAGAGAAGTCAGGTTTAGGAGTTATCTCTGCAGTTTTGTTCCTGCTGTAGCAGGGGAGGTACCGGAGAACAGACATGACTGAATCTGCTGTGGACAGTCTACTCATTAAGTCCAGATATGGGAGCCAAAGTGGCATGACTCATTAATTGACTTAATGACCACACACGGCTGGTACGCATGTGTGTGTGCATTCTTATCTGAAATCCAAACAATAAGCATTAAGTAAAATGACACCCACTTAAGTGATTTTGTGACAGATTTTACCCCATTTCAAATTAGAAAAATATGTGCTGCTTTATCATGGAACCAATAATGACCAAAGAAACAACAGAAACACAACCTCCAACAGAATCTGAACCAAACATTAAAACAAAGCAGTGTGAGAGGATTTACAGAATTTTTTTTTATTTGTGATACCAGTTGGTTAACCTATAGACTCTATGTATTATTCAAGCATACCAGACACAATATTATACTGGCAATAAGTAACAGAAACCAATCAAAACTAGAACATTTCAAGACAAAAGCTCTCTTATGTTTTTTGTTTTTTTCTTTCACTACAGAGATAAAGAAAGAAACCTTGATAATTTGCTAAATCTTGATCAATAATTTTAGGACATTCTTCAAATGCTCTTTCTACATTTTATCACAGTCAGGGAACTATTGAAATTGACACTGTCTGCAAAGGCAGCTTTATAATGTTGAAAAGGAACATACTCTGGAACTTGGTTCATTCTAGGAGTGGTGCCATTTATTATAGCTTGTAAATGGTAATAAATGCGAAAGATTGTTTCAGTTGAAACATTTCTGCATATAAAAATCTATCAAATAACTGATCAAACAGAGAAACAACCACAAATATCTTTTTACACAGTAGTCTGCTTTACTGTTGGAAATTTGTTTTCAGCCCAACATAGTTGAAAAAAAAACAAGTGTGGAAACCGCTTAAAGTGATACAATAAAACCTTTTGTACAGTTTCAAAAGTTATAATTCTATAAAGTTTGCACATAAACATTAGAAAAGGAAACCTCTCCTTTTTACGAGCCTCTAAAATTAGCCTGTAAAAGCTGTTGTTATTTATAACATTTTCTGCCTGCAAAGTAACTCTGTTAACTCAGACTTTGTTTGCTAATATGGGCAAGTGGCTTTAGCAATGCTGCATGCAGTTTAACAACGATTTGTAAATATTAAAGTCCTCTTTTATGGGCTGAGTGGGTTCAAATGTGCCAAAAGCTGCCTGAATGGGCTTTTTAGCGGCCTCTCTCATCTCTCCCCCTCAGCTGCTTTGAAGATCAGAGTGTAGAGTCGTAGCCTGTTATTAGTACGTCTAAAAACAGTTTCTAGCCTTCGAGGCGTATGTGTGTCTCTGTATAATTTGGTGTTTATGTGTGTGAATTGGTGTCAATGCATCCAGAAATTAGAAAAATCATTTTAAGTAGAGCAGGATAATATGATTTTTACAAGAAGAGAACATCATTGCTTTCTCACCTACGTGCTTATCCTTCCATGTTGTCAAGAAGACAATTCTTAGGTTTGTGCAACACAAAAAAAAAAACATATCCTCTATGGTTATTAGAAGACAGCTGAAAGTGGTTTAACTAAGTATTGCCTGTGTAGATGGTGGTAATTGTATGGTTTGGAAATTTGGTAAGCTTCATAGCGATGGCTCCTTACACTTGTGACATTTGTGAAATCCATCACAAATCTAATGTGCATCTTTGGAGAAGGCAGGATCTGCTTCTGGGTGAGATTATTAACCAAGTTTATAAGCAGAAACAGAAACCAAAAAGAAAGAATGTAGCCTTCCCCTTTCTGCTTTTTGGATTTGGGACAGAGCTGCATACAGCCACGTTTTTGAGTAAAATCTAGCAGCTTCAAACATCCTTCATGTGTACAAAGGGTATATGTAAAATATTTTTTGAGGATATCTGAAAAAGTCATCTGTTCTTGAAGGCATGTTGTGAATTTAAAAAAGGAGTTGAAATGCAGAAACTTGCATGCAAAGCTATGAGAAAATCAATGATATAAAGTGCCTTGTAAAAAAAATGCAAACCCCTTGATTTTTTTACAGTCTGTCATGTTATACCTACAAACTTCAGTGGGTTTTCTTAGTATTTATATCATAGACCAACACAAAATAGAAGATAATAGAGAAGTTGAACAAAAATAATACAAAGTTTTCAACATTTTATGCAAATAGAAACCTGCAAAGTGTGGGGTAGATTTGTTTTGAGACCCTAGAAGCAGTACTTTGTAGAACATTTTTCCTGAAGTTACAGATAGAATCATTTTAGGTATGTCTCAACATCTTTACAAATTGATACTGAGATTTTGCTAATTTTTCTTTGCAAAATATTTCAAGTTTAATCAGATTTTAAGGAGAGCGTCTATAAACTGCACTTTCAAGTCTTGACATAGATACTCAGGTTGATTTAGATCTAGTCTTTGACTGGACCATTCTAACATGTGAATATGCTATGAACTAAACAATTCCTGCTTTGGCTCTGGATGTATTTTTAGGGTTGTTGTCCTTCTAGAAGAAGAGTGTCTCCCCCAAACTCAATTCTTTTAGCTTAATCCACCCTCCCATTAACTGTGACCAGCTTGTATGTCCCTGCTGAAGAACAGCATGTTGACTGCATGATACTACAAACACCATGTTTCACAGTGGCGATTGTTCAGGGAATTTTCATTGAACCAGAACGCTTTGTTCTACATGCTTACTGTGTTTACTGCATGGCTTGTGGCAAATTGCAAACTGTACTTATGGCTTTCCTGCCCCAACTTTGGCTTAAAACTACAGCAATCCTGTCTTCACAACTGAAGATCATGCTTAAACCATTGTTTAAACCATGCTGATAAAACAACACTCTGTTTTCATATAAAATTATATTGTCCTTTCAGAAATAACCTTATTTGGAGAACCTGGATAAGTCATCAATGGGAAAGTTCAATTTTATTGGGTTATGTCTTGCAGCAAAGCACCGCAACACATGCTCAGAACTGACCCACCTGTTTGACTTCTAACACTTGTAATCCAGTACCAACTGTGGGACATGCAATCAGGCATTCTTGTCAATCTGTGCTAATTTAACCCTTTGACTTTTCACCTGCCTTCTGTTCTGCTGATACAACTGAGTCTTTCTGCAACAACCTGCTGCACCCTACGCATGCCTGATCCTTATGTGAATTTTATCCCTGGGTCAAGTTAGGGCGCACACATGCGACTTCAAGTTATACGCACATCTTTGGTGGCTTTATAAATTGCTGTTGTACAAGTTGGAAAATTTTTCAAAGCTTGCAAATCAGCACACTGGGAGCCTATTCTCCTGCTTACAATGGCCTGTGTAGCATATGGTTGGTTCTCCTGGTGGTGTTGTTTAGAGTAGCATGTTCTGTGGTTTGTCTGAAACAACCACATGTTGTGTCTCAACAACCTTTCCGAGACCACCAGAGAGAGAGGGGAAGAAAATAGACTGTTCTTATTCTCTTTTGAAATGAACCAAATCTAATCACTTCTGTTTATCTTTTTGTGCAAGAAAATCTAAAGCTGTCTTGTGTCATGTTACTTATCATTGAAAAAAGTGAAAATTGGATTGACTCTTATCTAAGAGCTGTGATCTGAGCTAAATCTCAAAACAGTCTGTCTTTTGTTGTCACTGAATTTTAACTTGCTTTGAAATGCTATAAAAGAGAGTGTGAATGATTTTAGTGTAAAGCACATTGGAGTCCTCGAACTTGATAAAACCCTATACAAGTGCAGGCTATTAACCATTTACCATAAATCAAGCACAGTATCCTCAAATATTTGGCTTAGTTTTAAAACTCTTATTTTTATTTATTTGTAATAATTGCACCCAAGCTCAAAAGTATGGGCATAGTGGTCCTGAAAACAAGGTTGCCAAGAATATTGGCAAGAATATTCAAAACTCTTGCAAACATTGCATTGGTTGTTAGACACAAAAAATACACAAAGTGCATGCTTTAACCAGATGTGCAGTACTGGTGGATAAATACAGTATTTGTTTTACTTCTTTTTGTACTTGGCATGGTTGTTCTTGGCTAGCTTGGTATTTACTAAGGGGCATTTGTTAAGATTGTGAAATCCTGACTTTTTGCTGTGATGCGATTTCAAAAATAAACAGCAGTTGTTTGTTGGGTGTTAGTAAAAATAAATTAAAAAGCCAGAACAATGCCCTCATATACGTACATATTATGTTTAAACAATAAACGGCAATATGGTATCCTAATATTTTCTACCAAGGCTTAATGATAAAATTAATTGGATATTACTCAACCCTAATCTTCTCAGTTTTTTTAGTTATTTGAATACTTTCAGTGACAGTATATAAACTTTTTTTTCCTGCTCATACTATAGGTACAGAGGGTCTCAAAAGTTTACAAACCCCTGTTAAAATGCCAGGTTTTGGAATTGAAGAAAAAAAAGCCCATGAAGGTCTATCAACGCTTTTTTCACAAAATATCTATTTATATATATATATATATATATAATATATATTTATCTGGTCCAATTGAACTGAAAAGCAAAATCTGTTAAAAGGAAAAAATATGCATTGTTAAAGAGGTGTGCATAAACTTAAACTAATATTTCACTTCAAATTCACCTTTGTCATCTGGGGGCACGAGTCAGTCAGAATCTGAAAATTCTCCAAATCTCAGATTGTTAGGATGTCTCTTGTATTCACTGTTCTTTAGGTTACTCCACACATTTTCAGAGTTTTAGTTTTGGACTCTGGAGGCTAATCCAAAACCTTTTTCATTTTCCTCTCATGATTTATTTATTTGTTGTTTTTTGATGCATGCGTGGACTTACTGTTGTGCTAATAAATTATATCTCTCTTGCTCTTCAGCTGTTGGCTCCAAACTGACAGGTATTTGGAACTGTTAATATTTTTATCCACCTTGACAAACCCAGTACCATTAACACCCAAACATGATGCTACTACTATGTTTCACTGTGGGTGTGGTCTTCTTTTTGTGATCTTAAATGTTGTTGCGTAAAATGTTTTGACGGTTTTTGAGTTGTTAGATTTTAGTGCTTGACATATGGCATTGAGTGTAAAGACATAACAATATTTTCTCATAACCCTGTCCTGTCTGACCATTTTTTAATAACCTTTGAGTTTAATTTAATCCACACCTGAAAGAAAATTTCATTATAGTAGATCATTATCAGACAATGCTGTAATAACCTTTAAAGAATCTGTTCCACTTTTGATTTCCTCATTATCACAGAAAAACACAGTGGAGGGCAATAATTCTGTTTCTTCCCCTTCACAAATTGATTCTTTTGTTCATAGTGTTTCTTCATCATTGCGTGATGCATTAGACAATGCAGCCCCCTTGAAAAAGAAGGTAATTATTCATAGGAGGCTGGCTACCTGGTTTAATTCAGAGCTGTGCACTTTAAAGCACAATGTTAGAAAATTGGAGAGAAAATGGCGCTCTACACACCTAGAGGATTCCTACTTAATCTGGGAAAATAGGCCACTGTTGTATAAATAGACACTTCACCAAGCTAGAACAGCTTATTTCTCATCATTAATAGAAGAGAACAAGACTAATCCTAGGTTTCTCTTTAGTACAGTTGCTAAACGTACACAGAGTCATAGCTCTGTTGAGCCATCCATTCCCTTAACTCTCAGCAGTCATGACTTTATGGGATCCTTCCAAAATAAAATGTATTCTATTAAAAATAAAATCTTTGACATACTCCTGAAGATGATTACTTCATCCTCAGCAAGTGAGACAACATTGGAAATAACTGTAGAACCTGATCTGTTTGGACTGCTTTGATCCTGTGGAGCTTCCTGAGTTATCAGAAATATTAGCTTCATCTAAACCTTCAACTTGTATGTTAGACCCAATCCCAACCAAATTATTTAAGGAAGTGTTCCCTCTGATTACCAGCCCCATTTTAGATATGATTAATCTATCCTTAGTAAATGGATATGTACCACAAGCTTTTAAGGTGCCTGTAATTAAACCTTTACTTAAAAAACGTTCGCTTGATCGAGATGACTTGAAAAATTACAGACCTATATCCAATCTTCCATTCTTATCTAAAGCATGCCGCGGCCCGGGCTGTGGCAGAGGCAAAATCTCGGGCCTGGGAGGAGTTCGGTGAGGCCATGGAGAAGGACTACCGGTTGGCCCTAAAACGATTTTGGCTAACAGTCTGGTGCCCAGGAGGGGGAAGCAGTGCTTCGCCAACACTGTTTACAGTGGTGGTGGGCAACTGCTGACCTCGACTGGGGACATTATCGGACAGTGGAAGGAGTACTTCGAGGATCTCCTCAATCCTGCCGTCACGCATTCCCTGGTTGAAGCAGAGGCTGGGGACTTTTGTTAACTTCTTCTGTTCAGTAGACATGTCCCTGTTCTCTTCTTGCACTCCCTGCTCATTCAGGTTAATTAGGCACTCTCCCTCAGTCTTCCTGCAGCCCTTGTCACCAGCTGTTCCATGTTTCTTCTGATTAGCTTCTTTCCCAGTTCATTGGTCCACACTCCACGTCCCTCAGTATTTAAGCTCTCTGGTTTTCTTTGTTTGCCAATGATTCCTCTTGTTGTCACTCTGTACCCTGTGTGCTACCTGAATACACGCTCCTGTCATATTCCTGTTTCTGTTATTCACCTGCCTGAGTTCCTGTACTGGGTCAAACTGTAAGTTTGTTATTCATTAAATCCTTCTCATCATATCCACTACACTCTGCATTTGGGTCCTACCTCAACACTCACCATTACACAACATGTTCCAAAAACGCTAGGACAGGGGCAACATAAGACTGGGAAAGTTAAGGAATGCTTAAAAAACACTGGTTTGGAACAATTCACAGGTAAGTAGGTGAATTGGAAACAGGTGACTGTCATTATTAGGTATATATATGAGTATTAGGGCCAGGCTAAAATAATTTTTTGGTTTTACATTTTGAGACTAAAGTCAAAATATTATGAGGATAAAGTTGTAACATTAGGAGAATAAAGTCATAACTTTACGAGAATCAAGTCGAAACATTATAAGTTTAAAGAATCTTTTTTGAGAACTCTTACGATAAAGCAGTTTTCCATATGTTAAAATGAGGTATGTTGGGCTTTAGAATCTTTAGTATCAGTTTCACAAATATGGACATTCTTAGTCTATTAGCACATCAGCATCAAAGTATGACCAGCATCAGGAATTTGAAACGATTGTGCCTGTTTCAAAGAAAGAAGCACAATAAAATAATTCTCTTAGCCTGACCCTAATACTCAGTTATAGGTATAATTATGATGGATGACTCATGCCATCCATCAGATAAGGAGTTAACCTTATCTGTCCACCACTCTTATTCCTGTATAGACTTAGTTATAATCAGCAACTCTGTAATGAAGAAGGTATGTGAGGCACAAATTCATCCTATTTCCTTAAGCAACCATGCAACAGTAAACTTTTGATGAAGATTTTAACAGGTTCTTTGAGAGAGAGTGGACCGATTTGTTTGAAAATAAAATGATCATGCTAATATCTGTTGTGGTGTCCAGAGGGAGGCAGCAACAGTTCTTATGTATGGCAAAATAATTTATTATTTGTCATATAAGAAAAAAAGAAAATGCCACTAAATTGGAACTAGAACAGAAAATGGAGTCTGAAGAATATTTGTTAAATGAAATAAGAAAACTAAAACTAGAACTTAATAGAATACTAAAGGCAAGAATATAAATATAAATATAAATATAGACAGGGACGTGCACAGATAGACGCTAGGTGGTGCTGCCCCACATTTTGAAATTCTCCCCTCATTCGCCAACACACGTACGTGTCCCGCCTCATGTGTCTCTCAACGGAGACGGGCTTTACCCACCATGTCTTCTATGGCCGCCACCATGTGCCAGGAGAATGTCTACGATTTAACTCTTAGATTAAATTAGAAGAAAAAAATAAATAAAAATCTATCTCATAGATGTCGGTATTACATTTGCTATTATGGTCCATGATGACTTCTGTTTGACTCATGTTTTTTTTTTATTGGAAATACGGCCAAATGAGCTGGTTAACATTACAATTCATACACTACTAATATACCTTTAATAAAGTTCAGTAAATGTGGGGCATGTAGGCTAAGTTGTATTTTCTACTTCTGTG